>PVJA010002382.1:85478-107851 GCA_004027025.1 Myocastor coypus
TTTTTTTTTTTTTTTTTTTTTTTTTTTTTTTTTTTTTTTTTTTTTTTTTTTTTTTTTTTTTTTTTTTTTTTTTTTTTTTTTTTTTTTTTTTTTTTTGTCTTTTTGAGACAGGGTCTCACTATGCAGTTCAGGCTGGCCTTGAGCTCACTTTTGTAGCCCAGGCTGGTCTCGAACTCACACCGATCCTCCTGCCTCAGCCGTCCGAGTGCTGGGATTACAGGCGTGCGCCACCACGCCTGGCACCCTGTTAGGCTTTTAAATCAAAGCAAACATTAAACCTTACCTTCTATAGAGTCAGAATGTTAAGAATGTAGACACCAAAAGAAATATTATATGTAAGATAAACAATACACTGAGAGAAAAATAGCAAAGCTTATAAATAAAAGATAAAATTAAATGTCCATAGCAGGGCATAAGAAGACTTGGGAGCCATAAGAGACCAATAGAAAAATAAGTATTAAAAACATAAATAACACAGCTTCATATAACCTATACTGAGAACAAGAATAAAACCTTAGAATACCAAAATTATGTGGAAACCCAGAGGTATATGGTACATTCTATATTAGCTTTTCCTAAACATCTTTGGATTTAAAAAAAATTGAAATGGTATTAGCCAGAGTTTGAAGAACCTGATAAGTGACCAGTTTGTAGGATTTGTTTTTACACAGGTCCACTTAAGAAGCTGGCAAAAGTTACAGACGATTGTCTTATGAAAAAGCATAGGTGCTTGCATATAAAAAGTACAAATAAGTTAAGTTACATTTTGTTAGTTCACCTGAATCCTTCAGAAGCTGATGGTACAATGCAAGAGACTGATTACAGATGAGGTCTATGAGCATCAGTAACTGAGGAATGGGGAAAGGAGAGCATGCAGATCTCCTTCGGGGGAAGGAAATATGGGAGAGGAAAGAAGGAAGAAAGAAAAGCCATGTGAAAACATTGGTAGAACTGCCCGAAGCTCCATAAGGCCCCTGGGGAGGCCGCAAGTCAGATAATGACTGGAAAGAAATTATCATCTGTTAGGAACAGACGTGTCTTTTTTTAACTTTTAAAAAATTATTATTTTCTAAAGGGAACACAAAATAAGTAAAAAACAAAACAAAACAAAAATTCCAAAACCAGAAAAATCATTAGAAATGATACAGTGCTTCACCAAACGAATCAGTAGGAATTGAACAATGGCTGCTGTATTGCATAATGTTGTCTTCAAATTAATTATTCAGATGTAAGCATGCAAAATTGGAAAGAAAAGTTATAAGGATTTAAATGAAACAGAAATATTTAAGTATTAACTGTTCCTCTCTGTAGACGAGTAGAAATCAGCAATATAATTATCCAAGCCATCCTACCCACTGTCCCTCAGACAAAGGACTTTATCTATAGCATATAAAGAACATAAGGGGCTGGGCAAATAGCTTGGCAGATTGCATGCCTAACTGGCAAGCCCAAGGACCCAGGTTTGGTCCCCAGTACCACATGCCATGATGGCTCGAATGCCAGATGTGCCTGGTTGGCCCAAAACTGGGCGTGGTGGTACAGGCCTATAATCCTAGTGCTGAGGAGCTTGAGACAAGAAGATCACTACAAGTTTGAGCTGTGGATTGAGACCCTGTACCAAATAAATAAATAAATAAATAAATAAATAAATAAATAAATAAATAAATAAATAAATAAATAAATTAAAAGGATCAGATCTCTAAAATTCAAAGACTCAATCCAAAAATGTACATATGAGAGGAATACACACTTCCCAGAGGAAGAAACATAAAATGACAAATAAATATATGGAAAAATGTTCAATATCACTGCTCATTCAAGAAATACAAGTTAAAACCATGCCGAGATTTCATCTCATCCCAGAAGAAATGGTTATCATTAAGAAGTCAACTAGTAATAAATGCTAGAGGGGCTGTGGGGATAAAGGGAACCTTTCCCACTCTTTGCAGGTGTGTAGCCTGATACAGACACGTCTTGATACCCTCATCATGTTGAGTCTTGAGCTCAGAGAAGCCTGTGAGGTAAGCAACTTCCATGGAAACATGTTAATGGGTGTTGGAAGTGGTAGCTGGGCCCATCAGTTACACACCCTGCAGCAGAACACAGAAGACGCATTCACGAAGTCCCTACAGTAAAAGACCTCAGGGTAAAAATGTGGACTTCAAAGAAAAATAGCAGTTTTGATTAAACAGATGAACTACACAGAGTAATTATTAAATGCATGCACATAAATTAATCTGCAGAGAATACTTTATATTCCAATTTAGAAATCAGCTCAAATCCAAATGCACCATGACCATGAATCCTTTTGATGTTGGATGTCGAAAGTTAGGCTAGATGTGATGCTGAGGAATTTATGTTAATTAAATCATTGTGAGGTACATTGGATTTTGATATTCAAAAATTGAAAAATTCACCGTTTTTATAGAAATAAACATGGTAAATGCTTTTATTTTGATTTACATGTTCTTACATTGAGTATGTACAATATTAGCAACTACAATTAAGCAATGATTTTGGGATTGTGATCTTTCACAAATTGTGATCTTTCCAAAAAAGGGGTTTGAACCATTCTTCAGGAGTTTGTGGAAAAATCCTTTTCTTTTATCTTGGAAGGATTATCACTGTTCTCTTCCCAACTTCATTTCTGCCAATGTCTTTGAGGGAACAGATAGTAGAGTATGGATAGGAAATAAATCCTGATGTTACATGTAAATGATTGAGACAATAAAACCTTTATGTACATCAAGAGTGTATTTGAATGATGTGTAGATGTTGATAGTAACACAATAAATAAGCTTAATTTGTAGCAGAGAGAATTAGGTTAATTTATAAGGGGATCTCCTTTTCAAGGTAAATATTCAAATAAATTACATATAAACTGAAAAAAAATACGTGAAAAGAGAAAAGGGAATATTACGAAGACTTCTACGACAGAAGATGTGACTTTGCATGATTTTAGAAGAATAAGCAGAAATAAGTCCTTGTGACGTGGGTACTCTGAATGCATTCCTGTTCTATGTTATTATATTAAACAGTGGTGGTCACCTGGTGGGGTGGTGCGTGCATGCAATCCCAACACTCTTGAGGCCGAGGCAGGAAGACTGTTATGGATTTGTGGGTTTGAGGGCAACCTTGGTATGCGTACATATTCACAGAAAGCAAGCTCATTGGTTTCACTACCTTTTAAGGACTAACAGTTTGAGAGATTAACTAGATTGGTAACCTTTCTATATATAATTTATTCAATGGCAATCTGACAAGACTATTGAGAAATGAAAGAAAATGTACAGAAGAAACTTGTTTCCCCAGTAATACTACGTAGTTGTAGACTAACTTTCATAGAGGTCAATAGGTTAGGGTGAGAGAGGGGATCTAAATGCTCATTAGCTTCTAGTCTGATTTCATCCTCACAAAGCTATTGTAAGTTGAAAATATGAGTCAAAATGCTTCTATCATGCCTACTCTACTGAATAGTATAGCTTCGCAACCTAGTATATTGCAGTTCAGCTTCGTGATGGCCAGCCTGACTGGGAGTTATTGTTTGCTACATTTGTCCTGCACCACCAGAATATTTTACAACTTATCATTTGTACAGAAAAAGATAAAAAATTTGATCTCAAGTACAGTTTCTGCTGAATGCATATTACCTTTGCACCATCACAAGGTAAAAAAATAAAGATTTTATTTCAATTAACCTAAGTTATTGTCATCTGGTATGAGCAATATTAGATGTTATCTAGAGGAGTTCTCCATGGGAAATAAATCCTATTGTTTTGCTCTTTCTATCACAGATATCACTACAGGATGCTGAACAGTACATAAGGGTAACCTGACCTTATATGTCAACACTAAGAGATACTTCAGTACTGATATTGGGAAAGATCTGTTGAGGAGAAAGTGGCTCAACTTAGGACTTGGTTATAACAGAACGTAAGGCTCAAGACTTTCTAAGTTGTCTCTTTTATTAGAAGATACACCCTAAATATGAAGTCATCATACAGTGCAGTAGTTCAGTAGAACAGTTGCTACCGAAACCATATTCATTGTTCTGTAAATTTAAATTGATCAGTCATTTGATAAATAGTGGTAGAGTAAATATTATACACTAGATTTTCCAATTGCTTGGCATCTGAAGACAAAAGCATGGTTCCTGACCTTAAAGCACCCACAATAATGGTATTGCAGATGGCTATTCAGTTTTCTGCTCCATGTCCTAAGTTCTTCCATTCCCTGTTCTTGTTGACTCTGCTGTCCTGCACTGAATGATGATAGTGCGCTATGTGTCGCTTTGTCTTTTACTTCCAGTTGGGTTTGGCTAAGGAGAGAAACTGGCGGATGATTGGAAGGTGGGAGATGCGAGGCCAGGGCTTTCCTCCTTTCTGCAGGTCCAGACTGTGTCTTCTGATTTAGCTGCTCACCCACCTATCTACAGCTCTTACATAGTCGTTCTTCTGCTTCTGCTGCAGAACTCAGTGCTACAGTAACACTCTTTGTTTTTCTTGCCACATCTTGCCATTGGGCACCAACTCATAATTCCTTATCTCTACATGCTTAACACACTTTGCTTGGCTCATTAATCTTTTTCACAGCTATGATTTTGAGCCATTTGGGCACTATTCTGTTTACCAACACTGACTATTACAAGAGAAGTCGTACCATAAAAATTCAAAGGAATGTCAAGAGGAAGATATCCTATACTGACCTCTTTAGAAAGATCTCCATCTTTTTGATTTTTATTCTTAGGAAAATCAGCTGTTATGGTGATGGTACTGAGAAAGATTATTTAACATAAAATATTAAAGATTTAGAGTAGGTATAAAAGAATACTAGATGAAGATTTAAACAATATTTATTTTTTTTCTAAACAATGTTTAGCCTAATATGTTACATTCATTCAGATATTTACCACTGTATATCTTTCTTTGCATCTTGGCTCAACTCTCTTACATTTTATTTCATTTTTAGGTTTAACAAAATGTTACCACTTTGCAAATGTCTGTGAGGTCATTTCATGTTATTTACTGGTGAAAAATAATGAGCTGCTTCAGAGCATAATGTGCTTGTAGGCTGAACAGTAGTTGCCTTAGGAAATGTTTTATATTTAAAATGATGTTCGCTTTCTCAGAGCATAATGTTCTCACTTAAGGCCCATCCTCATGTCATTAAAACACTGAAGAATGGGAACTTGTATAATGTGTGCATTTGATAGAGTTTTCTCTGTGCTATTCTACCTACTCTGTATTTCTTCAACTGCTTTGACCTTTTTACCTTGATCCATTTGGCAGGTTGGCTAATTTAGCGTGAAACAGTAGCCAACAGAAAAAAAAAAGCTATCATCTTGCCCATTAGAAGAAGACGTGGACATGTTGGACGAAGACACACAAACGTGAATCTTTGACCTTTGCCTTTAACTAGGGCTCTAGTGCAGTGAGCTCATTATAGGAAAATCTGTTCGCATCCCTCACATGTTGTCAGATGTCTGGTACTGAGCCAGCCCACCAGGGGATCGGGCAAAACTCAGTTTGCGCATGACCTGTCATTGCTTAGCAGCGCAGTTCTGGAGGTACTTGTACTACGCAAAACTGCTCAGTGCACTTTAAAGAGAGCCTTCTGAACTTTGCACTCATTATTTTTTTCTGCTTTTCTTTCAATTTTCTGACTTCTGTGATGAAATTGCCTGAAAAATCTTCTTATATGTGCCTATACTCTGGGCAGTTAATGAATATGGATGTTGTTTTTGCTAATTCTTGCAACTGTAAAAGGCTAGATTTGCAAGCAATGCCAGCTTATAGCCTGAAGGAAACTTGCAGCAAATAATGTCACTAAGATCCTGTTGAAGGGGCCCGGCGGGATGGCTCAGTGGTCTAAAGCACCTGCTTGGGAAAGCTTGGGCAGATTCAGGGACTGCGGTTCGATCCCCGGCACCACGTGCTGCGCTAGTCCTGCCCTCGGGGTGGGCTGAGCCGGCCATAAAAATGAGTGAATAAACAAACAAAGGTTCTAAAACAAGAAAAATAAATAAATAAAATTAAAAAAAAAAAAAAAAGATCCTGTTGAAACCAAATGGAACACTGGACTATAAAGGAACTAATGCTGTTGTTTCATTTTTTTTTTCTTGTTCCTCTAGTTTAAAAGGAAGACAAAAGGCTTCTCTGCTTTCTTTGTGGAGACTTAAATATATGATAGTTTTAAAGCTTACAGGCTAAAATAACTGAACCTATGTTATACGTCATGGTTTTGAAATTCTAAGTCAAGATTGATATTTGTCTGACAAATCCTCTGGTACCTGGTCTTATTTGTTTACTTAATTAATTAAAAATGTATTTAGTAAGGAGTCTGCAGGGTCTCACTACACAGCTCAGACTCATAGTGATCCTCTTGCTTTCAGCCTCCCAAGCTCTGGGATTAAAGGCACAAGCCACCATGCCCAGTCTCAATCTCGTCTTAGTGTGCCCGAAGGGTGGGGTCAACACAGCATGCTGGTGAGCAAACCTGGGCCCCTGCATCTGCCTCAGCAGGCAATTAAACTACTGAGCTACCTGGTCATCCCTGGTCGCTGGTATTATTTTAATGTGCAAAGAGTAATAAACATATTATAATAAACACCAATCTATATTCTGTGGCAGTCAAGAAAATTGCCTAGACCTGGAGGTCATAAAATTATATGATTTTTTCAAATAAGGGCTTAAAGAGGCAAGGGAGAAAGTGTTCTGGATTAGGTTTCTAACTCCTTGAACTTGAGCCACTCTGTGTTTCCTTTTGAGAGGTGGAGTTAGGTTATCCGGCTTTCATTTTTAACACTGTGACTCTCTTGTGTTAAGATGACCTGACTGAAACTGGGACTAATCTTAATTATCAGTAAATGGGCATCATTAATATGAAGAATCTCATATTAGTTTAAGTCAGATGTCAACAACTTTGTAAAGAAATGTTTTAAATCAATCTGTTTTATATAATTGGACTGTAGAAAGTGTACCTGAATGTGTGAAAATCTGAAATATTCAGCATTTTGTAATTTAGAGAGAAAAAGGCCCGTAAAAATGATATAGACTTTCAAAAGAAGATGATAGGAAATTATTAGTATCGTTATCTTTAAAATGCTCAGATTACCAGATGTAGGGCCTGCAACACTGATCAAACAATATAAGCACCAACTGTTCCTTCCAATGAACTTACTGAAACTAGTGGTGCAATTATCTTATATACATGTCTTTATTTTTTCCCTTCTTGATTCTTTTCCTCCATCCCAGGTATTCTTTCCTTTCTGAGCAGTTTCTTTCTCTTTCAGTATACCTGCTTTACCCTTTGGATCTTATTTGCTTTTTCAGTTTGATATCTTAGGGAGAAACGACTATGTTTACTCATGTGAGTCTGGTTTATTTCACTTATACGTATGGTTTCTAGGGCTGCCCAAATAGCTCAGCACTGAGCTGAGACGGCAATTGAGATTGGGCATGGTGGCACTCATCTGTAATCCCAGCTCTTGGGAGGCTGTAAACAGGCGGATCACTGCAAGTTTGATGTAGTAGTGAGACCCTGAACACCCTATAGATCCTTCTCTAAAATAAAAAAAGAGCGTGATTTCTAGGTGTATCCATTTAAAGTACCATACCACAACAATATATATGCACATCTATGTTTATAGCAGCACAATTTGTAATAGTTACATCTCAGAAACAACGCAAATATCCATCTACTGAAGAATGAATAAAATATATTTGGTATTTTTTTTTTAACACAATGGAGAACTACTCAGCTATAAAGAAAGACAAGTTTGAGAATACATAGTATTTTAAAATAAATGCAGTTATCACTGTCATTTTCATCAGTGTCATGGTTTAAATAAAAATCCTGCCCCCCTCCAAGTTGCACCCTTAGGAAGGTGACTGGATTACAGTAGTGCTGCACTGATGGTCACCTGAATGCACTGTCACAATCTGGGCCCCGGATGGAAGAGGTGGTTTACTGGGGCATGACCTGCAGGGCTGCAATACTGTGCCTGTCCATCCTCTTCTTGGTCTCTGCATATTGTCTTCGATGGCATGAGCAGCTCTCCTTGGCCACGTCCTTTCACTGTGCGGTTTCTGTCCTGGAGCCACACAATCTCAGGTTGAACCCACCAGAAGCTGTGCACCAGCTATTCCTCTTGTAAGTTGTGTATGCCCAGCCTCTAGTCTCGGAATGAGAAAAAGTCTAGGCAGAGAAATGTGAATTATGTTTTAAAATATGGCCAGAGGATTTTACCAAATAGATTATTACTTATTTGCATTTTACAATATATTCAGGTAGTATATAATACACATCATATTTATATGTGCATGAGGAAATCTTAAGTATTTCTAATTTTAGAAATTTTTATGTTTTTTGTACTACAGTCCTCAAAAATTATATACATCCATTCAAAACAATATCTATCTATCTATCTATCTATCTATCTATCTATCTATCTATCTATCTACCGACCTACCTGCCTACCTACCTACCTACCTATGGCATCTGCCTGATGCTCTTATTCTACTCTTCTTTTTTGATTCATGACTTTATTTGGGCCCATGCACTTTCTGCCACCTACTGGGTCTCTAGGGAGAAGAAAAGGTTGTTTTCCTTTTCTTTCTTAGATTTTATGACAAGTAGGAATTGTTCCATGTTTCCTACTTTTGTAGTTTTCAATATGAAATACCAGTGAATTGTGTGTGAAGATGAGAGTTGTGTCCACAGTTAGTTGAAGTTAAAATGGATTTCACAATTGGCCAGAAGTTGACATCTGGTTTAGGCTTTTGTTTTTCTTTGTGTGTTTGGTGCAGATCAGACTCATAGTGATCCTCCTGTTTTAAGCCTTCCCAGTGCTTGGATTATACGCATGCACCACCGCTGGGACTCTGTCGCTGGTTCAGCACACCCCAGGGGCAGACAGGGTCGGCATGTCATGTGGTGCAGGGAATTGAACCACAGTCCTTGTGCTTAGAACATTGAGCTATTTCCTCAGCCCTAAAAGCTCACTCACAATTGTACACTCTGGATATTTTCTGTTATACTGGACTATTTCTTGGCTGTTACACTGTTTGAGTATTGTTTGAGCATGAGTAAGGATCCTATTGTGATACTTATATCTGAAGTATTGGAAACAGAATTTATCATACAGGCTTCATGAAAAAAAATCTTCAGAAACTTCAATCTGTAAACACTATGTTTAGTAAGCATCCCAAAATATGCTAGAAAATGTGGCATTATCATTACTTAATATAGCTATTTATATAGTATTATATGAGTTCTTTGGGAAAGTGGTTCATTTTTGTAACATTTGCCAAATTCCAGAGTGTAAATGTTGGGTATGAACCCATGCAATTGACCAGACTGGACATCCTGACATGAGAAGATTTATTAGAGGTAGAAGCAAGTGGGCTGGCTATCTAGCAGACTGAGACAGCCCAGAACAAAATGGGACATATGATGTTACAGGGTTTGTAGGGGAAGTTGCTTGTGGGCTGGAATAGCTGAGGGACAGCTAATCTTGATAGGCTACCTGGTCTGTGGGGACTTTCAATGTTAACAAAGGAGAGTTTCTGTAGCTTTTCCCTGACTTGGATACAAGATGCAAAATTGGGCGTAGTTACTTTTGTGGTTTGGTCCCAGCTTGGGGCCCAAAGGAAGTGAGCCTTGGAGTATTGGTGAGGGTCATGACTTATCAGTAAACATTCTCATGTTTCTCTCCTTCAGTTATCTGTAATCTAAAAATTTATGAATGCATTGGGAGCTACTGAAGTTGGAAACTGATCATATGAGGGAGAGCAGGACAAGGCCTCACTGCCTGAAGAGTTAAGCTACCTCTGTGCTGAGAAAAGCATCCTGCCTGGCCAATGTCAGCTCTTAGTCACTAGGCAACCTTGTGTCATGTGATACTAAATTTGTGAATGTATAAATAAGCACTCCTACTCTTGTTTTTTGGATTCTTTGGCAATCAGGCAAACAGACTACTGCTTGACCCAGCTTCTGTCTGTCTTTTCCCAATTAACACTGCCATTTTCCTCCAGGGTATACTAAGAGGCCAACAAGTCCCAGCATGAATATTTAAAAATTGACTCTTATAAAATGAAAATTTCAGTATCAGTCATTGCCCATATGAGGACCTATGCCAAACTAATAAAGTGATTTTTAAAATGCAGATGGTTCATGCAAAGATTGGAGTCAGTGAAATTGACTACAAGATGGGGGAAGTGGCTGAAGCTGGACATTGGTCATATGTGTGGGGGAAAGACAAGGCTGAAGTGCCTACAGCCAAGCTACCTCAGTCTTGAGAAAAACATCCTGCCTGCTACAATTTCACTTGGTGGCCACCAGGCATCCTTGTGTCTCATGTCATAACTCCTGATGAGAAAGAGGACCTCTCCCTGACCTCAGCTCTCCTCTTTATTTTCTAAATATCCTCACCATTTCTAGTTAGGACCACCAATAACCATTTAGGTCAGGATAGTAAGATTTTAAGACTCTTAGTTTATGTATACATATACAGATGCACACCCCCCACATCTATACATACATACATTCTTCTCACATAGGTACACCATCATGAACTTGCTTAGAAAGTAGAAGTTACCATGTTGTTTTACACTGACAAAAATCTGAACTCTTTGTCCTTGGTAATTGCAATGTCTGCATTAAAATGTCTGTTACCTTTTTAGAATCGCAAGGTGTTTTCCAATGAACAAATTTTTGAGGGAACTGTAATCATATTTGACAGTAGTTTAATGTATTGAAGACTTAGCACTGATTTGATTCATATTTGTATTCATGATACACATTTATACTTGATTCCCCTAACTTGGTCTGACACCTTCGCATCAGTACTTGCAAAACAGAAAGGAATGTCTTACATAAAATATGACAGTATGGTGTGGGTCAGAGAAAGGCTTTCTGAACTTATGTAATATGACATTTGATGATTGGGTAACTGCTAGAATCAATATTCCCATTGATTGAATGGGAGGCCATTGTACTTCTCAGCTGAGCTGATCTTACTTCACATGCTATCCTTGTTTCACTCAAAACAGATTTGAGGCCATGTAATAAGCATATACTCATTTATAATGCAAAGCACATATTAATATAAACTAGAATAATAAAAGAGAATGATTACTGAGAGATGGGAGTAATATTATAGAGGTATAGGTGTAACCAATATATCCTATATTTTTGCAAACTTACAAACACAAATACAATCAATTTTTCCTGAATAATTTCTCCATTTCTTTATGTGAGCATGAACATTTCAAAGTCGTAGGTATAAGATTAATTTTCTTTTCTTTTGTTTGCTACCCAACATTTTTACTTACATGGAAAATTTTCTACTTGCACTGTTTAAGCTAGTTGAGTTTGGATTTGCAAAACTTTAAAATTTCCTAAATGATGTAGTCATCAATCACTATATTTCACTTAAAGAAGGCTTGTATTACTACAGAAATGACCCCTGAAAGTATAGCCTTACAAAGTCTTATATTAGATATAGTTCTACTCATAAGACTTAAATAACTGCAGTATGTCTCCATACTGAGATTTAAAGAAAGTTTGGAGGTTAGGAGCTTACAGAGTCGCTCATTATCAATTGACAGGAATCCATAAGTGTAGTTTTATCCTGGAGAGACCTTGCTTGGAGAAGAATTCAGAGTTGTCAATAGTTGTGGTTCACTTAGGAATTTATAGATCCTTATTAAACATTTCCTTGAAGATTTATTTCTAGAAGTTTCTGTCTTCTGACAAGTATCATACACAGCATACATACACTTATACTTGATATACTTCAAAGTCTTAAACTCTATGAAAACTTGAACTGTCCTTCATGCTATAATCTAATGAGGAAGGTTACTACACTATATGTATCCCAATTATCAGGAATACTCATTAAAAATGCAGATAACTTCAGAATTGGTTGAGGTTTGAAAACTGTTATGTTTAACAAGAAACTCAGGTAGTTATTAAGGATCCAGCTGTATTAACAACTAAATTTTAGAAATTAATTCTTAGATTTGAGATATCCTCACTTATATGGATTTTCCTTGCCATCTCTTTCCAATGTGATTACCTTTGATACTGCTAGATCTATATATGGCATTATTTTTTAAAATGAAATTTAAGATATTCGGTAGATAGGACAAAAATTGTCATAGAAGGTCCATCTGAAAATTTAGAATCAGTACAACTGAACAGTAGAGATATCTCCATGGCACAAGTGCCTGCCTGGCAAGTGCAAGGTTGAGTTTGGTCCTACAAAAAAAAAAAAAAAAAAAAAAAAAAAAAAAAAAAAAAAAAAAAAAAAAAAAAAAAAAAAAAAAAAAAGAATAATATAAATTACCACTATAAGGAAAATGAAATTCCCTAAGAAGTCTGAGATAGATATAGATATAGACATAGATATGATAATACAGTATGCTTATGCTTAGAAAATATAGATATGAAAATAAATATAGTATGCTTATGTTTTGGTACAGGACTTAAATATGTCTATATCTATGTGTTTACATGTGTACAAAAACTGTTGTTCAATATGGATGAATTTGATCCTATGAAAAAATGGACTTGCTATTCTAATCTTCTAGATATTAACTATACATTGGTATTTAAGAGCTTGAAATTTCATGAAAGATTCAAGTGGAATCTGAGGAAGTGATTAAAAGTAAGCTGCAATAATGTTATGTAAGATATGGATACCTAAATTTGAAAGCTTTGTGTTAAAGTATTTTAAATATTAGAAAGCTTTATCTACCTCATTCATGCATTTCAATATTAACAGGTTTTCTTTCTTTCTTTTTAAATTTTTTTCTTTGATACTGGGGATCAAACTGAAGACCTTTTACTTTCCAGGTAGGCACTTAAGGCCACTGAGCTATCTCTCAGTTTTTCTTCAGTGGGCTTTTAGCACCATTTCTAAAGAGTTTCCTCAGTCTAAGTTTCATGAGCGCTCAAGACCCTATCCCAACTGCTGCGATGCTATAAATTCCTTTTTCCTTCATGATAGATTTATTTAAATGTCTCAGAATATCTTAGGAAGACAGTGCAAGGGTTTGCGTGATCCTTTATATAGAAAATGGCGTTTTATCCACTCATGTGATGGGATTTAATTACATATGCTAATAATGTATTGGAGCTGTCATGTGGCTTTTGTTAATAGAATTAAGGAGGTATCTTCCGAAGTTGTGCTAAAAATTTTTGCACTTGCATTTCCCTTTTGCCCTCAGAGACTGACAGGCTTTTCTCAACCAAATGGAATATGGGAAACTTTTTTACAATTAAAGTTTCAAATTTGTAGGTTACAAATCTCTTAGGGACTATGGAGCCTGGGCAGTTGATGTCATAGAAGAAAAATAGAACACTGTTATGGATCTATTTGGATTAAGTGCATACTTGAGGAAATAAGCAATGTTGACAAAAGTACTGCTGGAGGAAACACATGCAATTTATTTATTTTTTTATTAATTTTTAAAATGTATTTATTACAGGGTCTACAGAGTCTCACTACACAGATCAGACTCGTAGTGATCCTCATGTTTTCAGCCTCCCAAACACCGAGATTATAGGCATGCATCACCACACTCAGCCTTCTTTTTTATTTTTTATTAATTTTTAAATTAGATTAGACTTGTAGTGATCCTTCTGTTTTCAGCCTCCTATCATATGGAATTTATTAAAGGGAACTTCAATCCTTTTTCACCTGTTAGTATAAATTCTTCCTGTGATTAAAGTTCATTTTTAAGAGAAAAGATACAGTCCATAGTGGGAAATTAATTTAGGGTCAGTCAGACCTGAAGTAATAATTTTTCTCCTCTTTCTAAAATAGGTTACACATTAGCTACATACAATTTGGTCAGTTATTGAATCACTCTTAATCTGTGCTTCTTCATCTATAAAATAGGCATACATATCATTCTCTATCAAAAATCAAATGTGTTGAAATTTTTGTCAAAGGCAGAAAATTATTTGGAGTGGGATTGCTTTCCATAGGATTATTTATATTGATTGATGTTCAAATATGAAACAAAATTGTATTCCTGGGGTAAACAGTTCTTGTAATACTGATGCATTATCCTTTTAAACATCATCGGATTTGACCTGATAACATTTTCTTGAGCCTTTGGCACTGATGTTTATAAATGAAATTATTTTGTAGTTTTCATGTTTTTTTTTTTTTTTTTTTGTTGTTGTTGTTGGTGTTTGGTTCAGTTAGTGGTTCAGTTAGTGTTAAACCTCATAACATAGACTCAAAAATATTTATTCCCTATTGTCTTATATTTGGTCAAGGTTGTCATAATGGTTTAAGTATTTTGTAACATTTCATGAAAGAAAATGAAATGTAACTCCTTATTTGAAGGATGCCATCTTAAAGAATTTTTAAAATAGCTTGTTCTGGCTGGAGTAACTATAGCATTCACTGCCACACTGAAGTGAGAAGAATGGGAACAATTTAGTGTGGAATGACTACAAGCTATCTTTCTTAGCCAGTGCAGAAGCAGTGTGTCATGAACAAACACTTCTCAAGTTGTTGGCTACCTTTGATCATTTTCAGTTCTTTACAGAATCATTTTAATAATTTCAATCCATTTTATGCATGTTTTCTGCTGGAGGAATCAACTGATTACCGCATGATTCCATTGCTAGAAGTGAGTCTTGCTTATAGAACCTAATTTTATGCCTATTTTAAAGAGCTTACTTTAAGTCTCTAGAAGGGAGCTTAGAATCAGCGAAATAATTGAAGCTTCATAGCTATGAACTTCCTTGATCCTAATATGGAGCATGAATATGATTATGGCTTGAAAACAAGATAGATTTCAGCTAAGCAAGAGAAAAAGAAAAATGAAAGTAACGGCAAATTACTGTCTTAAAATCCTTGGATTTATTAATGAGTGAAAATTGTTGATTATGTATCTTTAAAATGATTCCTGAACTAGAGTATTTCCAAAGCTATTTGTAAAGTTGCTCACAGCAAAAATTCTATCATTCTATACATGTTATATTTTAGCTGAGAATACATAATTAAATGAAAACTGGACATTTTTTGCATTTTATATCTTATTTATGGGAATGTAGTTTTACTAATTTTCAATATATCTTCATGGTGTAAAAATCTTTAGCAAAATTTTATTTTTGGGAAATGTTTAGTCTCAGAAATATTTGCTATATTTGTTTTATCAAAACTAATTTTTGTATAGGACAACAAACAAATTAAAACAGTGTTTCTTAAGTATAAAATAACTATAAAAGATAGTTTCAGATACTTAAATGGAAATATCAACTAAAGAAATATTAATAGAGCAAAAGAAAGTTCACTTTAAGGGGAGGATGACTTGAGTTCATTTAAATTATAGATAAACTCACTCTTTCAGCTCGTCCTATGCAGATAGCCATAAACCCACTAGGAAAAAAAAAAAAAAAACAGAGTCATAAAATAAGAATAAATAGTTAGAATAACTTGGGGGATAGGGTAAACATTAAATTAAAATGATCCAAGACCAAGAGACAGTCAATAATGTCTGGGAAATGTAAAGTTTGTGGCAATTCTGTGACATTCTAGTAAAATTATTGAAGCTGCGATAATGTGATTACTATGGAAACCCGAAAAGTATATAACCTGAAAACAAATTTCAGGTGGGGCAACTATGGGAGTCCTGATCCAAAGGCAGGGCATTAGTTGGTCTGATCTCACACTAGAAACTTCCTTGTTCCTAAGCACTTGGTCTTTTTGTGGTAGTTTCTCTTTGCTCACTGTCATCTGCTGTTACAATATAACTTCAATATATGGGTTAACAGTTGTCAATAAAATATTATTTACTTATTTTAATACTTTTAATAAGAAATAACACTGTTACAGTTTCAAAACACATTAATACATTCCCAATATTTGATATAATGTATATCGTTGTCCTCCTAGTAGTTACATAGAGAGCACAGGGTGTAGATGTCATAATTTTTCTAATCATTATCGGTACAAAAATTTTCTTCTCATTGAGCTAAGAGAAAGTAGTTGCATACATAATCCAGTGTTCCATAATTGCAGTGGGTTATTAGCAAAACTGGCGATGTTGGAAGCTGTTAATTTAAGCCTTTCTAAAAATGAATAAGAAAGCTCATATGACTGCTTTGAGTGGCTGCTGAGAGAAGAAAGTTCTATTTATAAAATTTGGGGATTTAGAGATTTTAAAATAATCTCACCTGTGCTTTCAGATTTTTAGTGTTTGAACGTAAGATGAATATTTAGGGATATCTGTAGAATAGCTAAGGCTCAGATTAATGTAATACAGGTCAGAAGTCACAAGGCCAAACTTCAGAGCTTAACATCATGGTCCTTCCTTTTGGTCATTTTTTATGTGACCCCTGATACAATGCTGTGGACAATAAAAACTGTAAAAAACCTTGCTTATTCAATTTCTTAGAAAATTTTATTTTAATTGTTTCAAGCTAGATGGAAAGCAGAAGGAGGGGGACAGCGAGAGAGACAAGGAAAGGGAAAAGGCAAATAACTGTAAGAGAGGGATAAATTGATGGTAAATAAAAAAAGATTAACATTTTGGATAGTGTTATATTATAAAAGTTGCAAAAAAGATTTTCCTATGCAAAACAAGAAAAGCTAAATTCTTAATAAATTGTTGTTGTTGTTGCATTAAGGCAGGGCTTCACTATGAAGTTCAGGCTGGCCTTGAATTCACTTGGTAGCCCAGGTGATGAGCATGCCTCAGCCTCCAGAAAGATAGGAGAAAATTTTGCTTTAAAATTATGCCTTCCAAAATGTGTCTTTTATTCTCTTGGAATTTTTTGTTACCTCACAGATAAGGTTAGATTAATTGAAGAATGTACTAAAAGAAAAATGTAAAAAATGAGATAATTATATAATTGAAGAAATATGCTATTATAATTAAAGAAATTCCTATCACTTTATATTACTCAGATTAGTCCATTTCTGTGATATGTAGTTTGCTATAAATTTGCACTTTTGCTTTATTGTCTCTGTGAATAATTCTGTTTCTTGAGTTATGGAGTCATTGATGAAAAAATTTTGTAATTAGATGACATTTGAAGTTTATCATCCTCTTTTAATCTTTTTTTTTTTTTTCAGTACCGGGGATTGAACTCAGGACCTTGTGCTTGCCAGGCAAGCTCTTACTCTATTGAGCTGTCTCCCTGGCCTTCATCTTGTTTTCCCAATGCCAAAATCAATGCTTTTTAAGTAAGTGTGATTATGTTGATTTAACTATTGGTTCTAAGGATGGAGCTTTACAAAGCTACTCATAGTAATTATTTACTATAAAATCAAAGTGGCTGAACTCTTTGGCTTTTTCACTTAAAAAATTCTGAAGTTCAACATAAATGGACTTATATTCTATTATTTAGTATTTATTAAGATTAATATATCAAGAAACATTTCAAGTACTTTTTACAAAATGAAATTTTGCAGCAACTCTTTATCTATCTTGAAAATGAATGTTCTTTGCTTAAAAGTAGCATCCAATAAATCTCAAATAAAGGCAAATTTTAAAAAATAAAGGAATTGAGGTGCTCTTTAATTTTTGCTCATTTTCTTCACTCAGGTCAGAACTTAGTAATGTTAAATAAGACTGAGTACTTCTCTGGACTGTTTCAAAAGTTTTCAATTAACCTCTTTTTGGATCTCTTTATTGAATGATTCATTGTTCTCACTTGAATGAGGCAGCTGACAAAACGGAGAAGTAAGGTGTTGAGGAGAAAAAAAAATGAGGCAAAAATGAAATTTAGAACCCAAATTCTAGGGATCCCTAGAATCCCAATTCTAGGGATTTGCTAGAGCTTGCCTTTGGTAAGAGATGCAACTTTATGGGGAGTCTTTAGACCCCTGAGAAAGCACCTTGGAAGGAAACTGTGAAGCCCCAGCTCCCTCCACTCGGTTTCCGTTGTTTCTGGCCATGAAATAATCCCTTTGCATCCTCTTCTTGTTTATACCAGAATGCATTGCCTCCAACTCAATGCAGCCATTGGATCTGGGATCAAAATTTCCATGATAGTGAATCCAAGTAAGCATTTTTCTTGCTTATAAGCTAATTATATACACTATTTTATCGTGGCAGAAAACTGACCAATGCAGTTTTCTATACAAATCCTGAGAAGATGTCATTTTTATTCTATACACACCTAAGGAACACCTTGAATTATAATACATATTCTCAAACATTTAGCTTTTGAGGAGGAAAAAAATTATTATTAGATGCATTCCGAGGTAGTTTCTTTGTCTCTTTTCCTCACTGTGCTCTAAATAAATTTGCAATTACACTGACAAATGTGAATATGCATATTATAATATATATTTACATCTGTCTATCTATCTATCTATCTATCTATCTATCTATCTATCTATCTATAATTTTTAAGTATATTTAAAATAATTAAAATGTCAATTATATTTTTATTGCCTCTTCCAGTTGCTTGGAAAAAAAAAAAAAAAAACAACTTTAAAAAGCTGTCCCATGTCCCCTATGCTTTGGAAGCTAACAAGAAAAGCAATCAGAAGGTACAGTAAAATGTTATTAGTACTTACCCTAAAAAAAACAAGGTCTAGCTGGGCGTGGTAGTGCATGCCTATAATCCCAGCACTTGGGAGGCTGAGGCAGGATCTCTGTGAGTTCGAAAACAGCCTGGGCTACAAAAGTGAGCTCAAGGCCAGACTGAACTGCATAGCAAGACTCTGTCTCAAAAGCAAAAAACAAAACAAAACAAAAAAAAAAACAAAAAAAAAAAACAACCAAACAAACAAACAAACAAAAAAACAAGGTCTATTGATAATTTTTGTCCATGTTATCGAAAACTGGATTGAAGAGAGATTTATTACCTGACAGGCAGAATAATGACCAAATCCAAAAATGGGATTTCTTTTTGTCAATTTCTACTGAAATACCTAGAAGTCTACTCTCACATATTCTGAAGCTGTTTTTAATTCATTGTTTGGATGTAAGTTTAGCTCTTTGAAATTTCTTCTGCAGTCTTACTACTTCATCATTATAATTCCCAAGTGCTTTGACGACAACATTTATCAGGAATAGAGTTTTGACACAGGATGGTTCTGATCCATTTGTATCCAGTCTCTCACTTCCCTGGCAATGTAATCTCATATAAACTCATCCTAATTTCTTCCTTAGGTCTAACTATAGTTAACAATGTTTCAACTTTTATTAATGTAAGACATCGACCTAAGACTCTATAAGCTTTATGTCGCATTTTCATCAACATCACTTCATGAAGTAGCCATAGGTGTCCTAGATGAGAAAAATGAAGTCTGAAACATTTGTTAAAAGGTCTTACAGCAATGGTGGAGTTGAAATTTAAGCATGAATGGGCCTGAATCTCAAAATATTGTCACACTATTTTCTTCTACTCTTGATTGCCTACATTTCCATAGTATATTACTAGGAAATGAAATTCTTTGGTCCATATGATAATGGCAACAGTTTAACATATTCTACACTTGGATTTTCAGGTCTTGTTCAGATTGCACACTGTGCAGTCACACAGGGTGGACTGCATCTAATCCAATGTGCCATCACATTTCTCTGCTTACCATTTGGTGAATCATTTTTCTTCTTCCTTAAAACTTCCTTCACTTCAAAGCTTTAACTTTTTGTTCAGGAACTCTCTGAAAAATAGTTTACTCTAGGATGACTCCCTACCCCCTGAAGAATCCATTTTCTCAAGGCTAGCTAGTCTAACGTTATTTTTCTTTTCTTCTTACCCTTAGGCTATTTTATACCTAGAGACCGTAGATCAAAGTTGTGAATTATTCCTTGATCTGCCTTGGTAGATTTGTTTCAGCCTATGTAAGCTGGAGAGAGCAAGATGGACAGTTACTTAAAGGTATTTAAGTCAACTAATGTAAAGAGGGGAAGGAGAGATATGAGCTATTATAGTATTAAATTTCCTCGGAAATTATCCATCAAAGAATTTTATTATGAAAAATAATTGTGGCAAAACCATTTAATCTTATCACTTTTATAAGTGATGAATCTGGGGTCCAGAGGAGATACTTAAGTTGAGGATAAATAAATTTTCTAATGTTCTGGGATAATTATTAATAAATTGAGTTTTAACCCTTCCATTTAATTTTTTTTCTATTGTAACACTGTTTATATGTAGTTTTCTAGTGATTGGCCATGCATATATCATCTATTGATCTGTCCATCTATCTCTATTGACTATATCTAGCTATTAATTAACTCAATCTAATCCACTCAATCCATTGCTAAAATTCAAGGCACAGTTTTAAAGGAATGCTATGTTCAGTTTATATGCTATAGGAAGACACTTATTTATTTCTTTATTTAGTACAGGATTTCATTATGCACCCCAGATTCATAGTAATAATACTATGTCAGGGGCCCGGCGGGATGGCTCAGTGGTCTAAAGCCCCTGATTGGGGAAGCTTGGGCGGCTTCAGGGACTGTGGTTCGATCCCCAGCACCACATGCTGCGCCAGCCCTGACCTTGGGGTGGGCTGAGCCGGCCATAAAAATGAGTGAATAAACAAACAAAGGTTCTGAAACAAGAATAAAAAAAAAAAATTAAAAAAAAATACTATGTCAGCCTCTCCAGCACTGGCATTACAGGTTTTTTCCACTTTACTTGGTTTCATTGGTCTACTTGACATGGAGCTGACATGGGCATGAAATACTGGTGATGGAACTAAGGTCCTTATGATTGCCAGGCAGGTGCTTAAACAGCCAAGCTTAAGAAAAGCATGATCTTTCCTTAATAGATTTGGCAAGTGCATGTGTTTTCAGACACATGCACAAATAACTATATAGCAAAGGTACATATATTGATTTCCTGTGTTGGTTAATCAACAACATTATTAATAGGAAAGGAAAATGAAGAACTTGCTTCACATTACACAACTTTTATAATTAAATAACCGTTGAACTTATCTGGAAAGTAGAGAAGGGAAAACTAGAGGAAAAAGAACAGTTTTCTGGGCAGGAAGCATATTTTACAGGCTGCTGTCCTTTACATAAAAGTTTCTTTAGAGAACAACTGAACTGATGGTGAAGCATCATGAATGAGACACAAGCTTGCGTTTTGAAAAATATGGCAGAGGTAATGAGAGTGAAGATGGTAATAATATTATTTTTAAAATTTAGTGTGAACTTACCAATTGACAAGGAGACAGCAGGGACGAAAGTTATTGTGGTTGTTTTCATAAACAATGCCCTGGGGACTGATTAGGAATAGAATTATAAAACAGGAAGTATCCAATATAGGCAGATATATTTATTCCTTAGAATATTCAAATAAAAGAAGTAGCTTCAACAATATAGTAGCTCAAGAATTTCTAACACCACTGTCTGCATGAGAAAAGCTATTTATATATCTTGCTGGAAGCTGAGATAAGGACTATAGGTGTACTAAAGTCCTTGGGTAATGTAAAGTAATAATCTATCAGTAATTGACTGAAGCAGCTGTGGTAAGTCACAGGGGGTTAATATGATGGAAGAAACTATAGGAAATGGGCATGAATTGTTTAATAGTGATACATGAACATGATAATTTGTTCCATCATGATGGTGGGAACTATCTAAAAATTGTAACAAAATTAATGATTTGAAAGATTTTCTTTAAAGTCTGCATTTTTATTCATCTCACAGTTTAAGTGAGGTTAAAGCATAGAATAGAAAAGCGTAACATGACAGATGATCATTCACATATTGTATGTACTTTGAGCCAAATTTTGAAATGAAAAGAAATATTAGCTAGTTTAATGACCTATTTTATATATTTTGACACTTTGTTAGACTAAAATTACTATTCTTCCAACTTTATCATGCTTTTCTCATATATTAAGATTTTATTATCTTTTCCTACAAAAATATTTGATTTTGCCTGACTTCTTATCTATTTGTGATTCCAGAACTACAAAGATCTTATAAAAGGACCAGTGTCTGCTACTCCATATAATAAAGAATTCACAGAAGATAACAAGCTTTCCTCTGAAAACTTATGAAGTACTACTTGATTTTGTTTAAGAGCCTCTCATAACGTTTTACAAACAACGCCTTTACTCAGGGCAACTAAATCCCACCTATACTGAGAGAAATAGAAAAATGAATATACTGGCCTGATTAATGCTGCCTCTTAAAATAAAGAAATGATAGCCCATAAGAAATGACAACACATTTTTTTTTCAATTCTTTTATTGTTTAAATTTAACAATGGTTATATTACATATTTTCATCATCGGATCAGTTTAGATTAATACATATAGGTATATAAGATTGATCAAACAACTAAACATTAACCTTTCTAAATCCACATTACTTTTTTTTTTTCTTTTCCCCCTTTTTTTCTTTGAAAGTTGACATATTGCATATTGT
>PVJA010002383.1:0-71698 GCA_004027025.1 Myocastor coypus
TCAAAAAAAAAAAAAAAAAAAAAAAAAAAAAAAAAAAAAAGAAGCAGAGAAACTAGAAGCATCTGACAAAATCAAGGGACACAAAGTTAATATACAAAAATCAATTTCATTTCCATAAACAAAAATCCAATCACTTCCAGTAAAAGCAAAAAAATATAATTTTCAAAACTATGGCCACACAAAATAGCATCAAAATATAAGGTAACTGGAATAAATTTTTTAAAAAGATGCATATTTTTATGCAAATGTGTTTAATGCTTTACTGAGAACCCTTAAAGGAGAATTATTTAATATAAGAAAAATTTGTGCAGAATAAAGTATCAGGTGGGTCTGATGTTTTAACAATTAATAAATCCATACATCCCAATAATATCCTAAGATAAAGGCATTATTATAATCATTATCCCATTTGCAGGAGAAAAACATAGAAATTTTCCCAATTTCAAAAATCTCTGGCAGCACTGGAGCTTGAATTCATCAAGTTTAATTACTGAATGATGCTACCTTCTCTTATATTTCTCCTAATGAGTTTAACTCAGGAGACCACTTTATTTATGGTTTAGAACACAAAAATTGTAAGTATACCAGTTTTTCCCCCACACATTCTGTAATTTCAATGTAACTCCAATCAAAATCCTAGGAGATGCCATAGGTTTAGGTATCAGCTCTCTAGATTTTGAGATTAACTGTTGAAGCAAATCAATTCTCTGCCTTGATTCCTGTCGAATCCAACAACAGAATAGCCCTTTTATGAAGCACCTGCTACGTTGCTTGTAGAAAAAAAAGATTAAATCAGATTCTTCCTCACACTCAGATCTTTAAATCTGGGTAAAACTGTGAAAACACAAAGGGCAACAACTTTAACCAGGACTGAAGGCCTAGGATCCAAACAAAAGGGAAATGAACTGAATTGAACCCAGTAGCCTAAAGGTAGTTCCCTCGTCAACACATTTGTCTGGCTAGGTGTAGTGGCACAGGCCTGTAGCCCTGGCACTCTGGGAGACTGAGGGAGGAAGACTGCAAGCTTCAGCCCTATCCAGACAATAGAGCTACTTATCAAGATACTGTCTCAAATTTTTTTTTTGTCAAAATGGTAATATGCATGGAAACAGAAGAAAATTTTGGCAATGCTTATGTTATGGTTCAAGGAAGAAAAAGTTGGAGTTGGGAACTCCAGGGCTTTGGTATAAACATAGAAGAACTAAATCTTGCAAGTAAAGGTGTCATGGGACCAGATGCTCCTCTATTACATCAAGTTAATCTGATCAAAACATATATGCCTGACAAATGAAAATTAGATCCTTATCTTGAGCTTCTACCATTTACCAGAAACAATCAAAAACCAATAAAAAATTAACAGCGCATAAAAGATTAAAGAATAAAGAGGGGGAAGACAGTCTCCCCAACAGAAAACTCTTACCCATAGGTAATTTTTAAAACTTATTTGCTGCAGGGTCTTAACCTGCAGCTTGGACTCATAGTTGATCCTCCTGTTTTCAGCCTCCTCTGCACTGGGAATACAGGCATGAGCCACCACACCTGGACTCAGCATGCTGAGGGGCAGGGCTGGAGCAGGATGCAACAAGAAAAAATAAATAAATAAAATAAAATATTCTTAAAAAAAAAAAAAAAGAAGAATAAAAATCAGTGAAATGGGAGAAATACATAGCAGAGAAATTTAACAAATCTAAATGTTGAATTTTTTGTAAAGGCTAATAAACTTGGGCTGGCCAAACAGCTCAGGAGATTGAATGCCTGCATAGGCAGAGCACAGAGGCCAGGGTTCCATCCCCACCTCCAGGGAACACTGAGACTGCAATTGAGACAGGGCATGGTGGGAGCGCACCTGTAATCCCAGTTCTTTGGGTACTGAAAACAGGAAGATCACTATGAGTCTGATCTGTATAGTGAGATACTATAGACCTTGTTCTAAATACATTTTAAAAAGAAATTAATAAACGTTTCACAAAATTGATCAAAGAAAAAACATATTCCAATATCAAGAATTTGTATTATTATTGTTATTGTTTTGGTTTTTTGTGGTGTTGGGGATCAAACTCAAGACCTTGAGCTTGCCAGGCAGGTGCTTATGTTGCTGAGCTATCTTCCCAAAAATATCAAGAATTTAAAAAGGGACATCATTGCAAATCAGAGCTATATAAGTTAAAAATATAAGCAGATATTTGAAATATTTGAAAATAGTCATTAAATCAAAACATTCTTGAAATTAGCTCTAAGAGAAATTGAAATTATTTGCTATTTCTAACAAAAATTCTAATAAGTTCTATTCATAAGAACAATTCTAAAAAATTCTTGTAAAAGTTAGTTCCTATTTCTACTAAATTTTCTCATAAAGAAACCCTACCTGAACTCCTTAGTGAATTCTTCTAAGTACTTAGGAAAGACTGGATATGAATCTTACATAAACTCCCCACTATACCAGAAAGAAAAAATCACTTCCAAATTTGTTCTATGGCAGTGATGCACTCAGGGACTGTTTCTCCTCTGCAGGGCCCCTCTGCCCTGCTGCCCTGCTTAGGAACAGGTGAGCTGTGGACTGAAACCTCTACAAACTACGAGCTGAGTGCCAGGTATTCCATCCCAGCAACAGAAAAGTACTGAACTACAACAAAATGCCATTTCAAAAGAAAAAGACAGGGAGCTGGGGAGATGGCTCCGAGGCACAAGTGCCTGCTGGGCAAGTGCAAGGTCCTGAGTTTGAACCCCGATCCCACAAAAAAAAAAAAAAAAAAGAAAAAGACACATCGATATCCATCATAAACATAGCTGAAAATCTACACATAATAATAGCTAATGAAATGTAATTATATTTTTAAAATATATATGTGTATATTTATACCTTAAACATCTCAAAAATCAATGTAATTCACCATACTTGTAGAACAAGGGAAAAAAACATGGCACTGTGGCTCATGCCTGCAGCCCTAGCATGCGGGAGGCTAAGAAAGGCAGAGTGAGAGTTAAAGTGCAGCTTGGGGTACATAATAAGTTCCAGGCTGGCTTGGTTACACAGAGAGACCCTGTCTCAGGAGAAAATAGAAAATGAAAATGCATGAAATCGATAAATGCAGAAAAGATATTTGATGATGTTCAATTGCTCATTTATAGCAAACTTATCTGCAAAATCAAGACTAGAGATAAATGGAATCAATCTGACTTTTTTGGGGGTAGGGTACCAGGGATCAAGCTTAGGAAGTTGCACTTGCCAGGAGGGTGATTATGTCACTCAGCTATATCCCCAGCTCCATCAGTCTGATTTTTTTTTTAATTTTCCATCAGTCTGATTTTTTAAAGTATCTTTGTAAAAATAATATCAAAAACAATGCTTAGTGGTAAAATACATAAAAATGTCTTCTTTGAAGTCAGTATGTCAAGAATATATTATGATTTCATTTCATTATTATAATACAGTTGTAGGCAATGCAACAAGGCAATACACATTTGAGATGATTAAGAAATATGAAAAGGAAGCTGAACGTGGTGGCACATGCCTATAATCCCAGCACTTGGGAGGCTGAGGCAGGAGGATCAGTGAGAATTTGGACTGCATAGCGAAACCTTGTCTCCAAAAGACAAAGTAAATAAATAAACAAACAAACAATATATATATATATATATATATATATACTTTATCATAATTATCTAATAATGAAATTGTGAACATAAAATTTCCAAAAATGATTATATATAAATTATTAAAATTTATAAGTGCATTTACCAAAATCACTAGATATAAGGCTAATGTCATATACATAAATGTCAAACAAATTAGACATCTAAAAATAAATCTAGTGATAAAATATGAGAACTTCTACAAATAAATGGGATGATGTGCCAAGTTTATGGATTATAAGACTCAAAACTGTAAAAGCATTTCTCCTTCCTGAAATTCTAGGAGGGTTTCTTTTTGGTTCAATTTTTGGTTTTGGTACCATTTGGCAAGTGAGTTCTACATACAGGAAAAAAATCTGGGAGAAGATGCAAGGAGAGAAAACTATGTATTTAAAAAATGCACATATAGTGTGATCAGGATTTACAGGGGAATAGATTTAATATGGGACACATAATTTATAAGATTATTTTATAATATTTACCCAAAGAGTCAAATGCTGAAGAGTACAGGAGATCTGTCTGTGCAGTAGAGACCCAGAGAATCCAGCTGAAGACCTAGAGCCATGGCAAGTTCCTCTGTAAATCCAGGGAGAGGACTAGAGCCCACAACAGCGTGTGGCACCTGGGCTATAAATCAGGCCATGTACATCTCATGCACATCTGTACCATGGATCTGCATTGGAGAGGCCCAAAGGCCAGTAGTGGAAGCTAGAAAGTCCGCGCCACAGGGGTGAAGGATCTGTTCCAGGGGGCTGAGGTATCTGCATAGGAGCCAGGAAGCAATGCTCAAGGCAAACACCAGAGCTCCTCGAAAGAGAACCACAGCCATCCTCAGCAACAGTGAGGTCCCAGGCTCCTCTGACCATGAGAACAGCTGATCTCGTATCAGGAAAACCAGTGTGATGAGCTTCTTTAGGTGAATCAATAGTACACCTTCCCCCTCCAGTTCTGCTTTTTGCTACTGGCAACAGTCCTCAGGTGGGCTCTCCACACCCAACACTAGGCTGACTCAGTTCAGCAGGATATTACAAGTTGACCATTAGTTAATCCACTGCATATGGTCACCTGATGTATAGCCCAGCTGCTGCTGCAGTGCATAAGGAAATGATAGTCTTTTGAATTAATCATATGGCATTGTAGTGGTTGATACAATGTGTCAACTTGGCTGAATGACTCAGCAGCCCGGTTCCCTGTTGGTGGGAACCACACTCTGGGGTACAATTGGTTCTTCCCTGGAGTATCACCAGGGCCTGCCTAGGATATGATTGGATTTCTCCCTAGAACAGGATCAAGGGCCCGTCCTGGGGTATGACTGGTTCCACCCTAGGGTGCAATGAGTCCACGTCAGAATGACTGGGCACAAAAAGACTTTTTAAAGGGCTGAAGGAGGAGTCAACACTTCACTTCGTCAGAGAAGCTTCGGTCTTCGCATTCAGACTGGACTTCATCATCTGGCTTGCAGCGCAGACTCTTCGGCCTCCAGCTTAGATCTCTTGCCATTCCACCGCAGATTCTTCAGCCTCCATCTACAGATGCTTCAGTCTTCTATTACGGACCCGTCAGCCGACAGAGACTTACACGGAGTGCGGCAGTGAAGTCCAGGCCTCGGGATTGAATTCTTCAGTCCAGAGCATGCAGACACCCTGTGTGCACTTCCTCATCTGACTCTGTGGCTATTGTAAGCCAATCTTACAATTTCTTATAGATTGTATATTTGGTGTTAATATCCATTCCTCGTATTATATCTATTCTGTTCCTCTAAGTAAAACCCTGACCAATACAGGTATCAACTGGATGCCCACATGAAGGGAAGGATAAATAAGCCTTTCCTTCCCAACCTCAGACCACACATAACTCTCAGTTCTAGACATGTAGGCACCACACATGAAAAGTATAAAAAATGAAACTTCTAGAAAAAAGTAGAAAATTGTCCTTCATGATCTTGCAATAAGGAAAGATATCTTAAACAAAAAAAAAAAAAATTCACTTAAAGCAAATAACTGAGAAACTAGAATTTATTAAAATAAAAGTTTTGGGCCTGGTGGGATGGCTCAGTGGTCTAAAGCGCTTGCTTTGGAAAGCTTGGGTGGCTTCAGGGACCCCGGTTCGATCCCCGGCACCACATGCTGTGCCAGCCCTGCCTTCGGGGTGTGCTGAGCCGGCCATAAAAAAAAATGAGTGAATAAACAAACAAACAAAGGTTCTGAAACAAGAAAAAAATAAATAAAACAAAAAAATAAAATAAAATAAAAGTTTTGTCAACCAAAAGACCCTTTTAAGACAGTGAAAAAACAAACTAGAGTGGGAGAAGACATTTGTAAGTTAATTATATGCACAAGTGCGTACGCATGCAAGCATGCATGACAAATAACTATTACTGAGAATATCCAAGGAACATCTACAATCATGAAAATGAAAATCTGTTATGGTTTGGATCTTAAATGTCCTCCAGGGCGGGGGAGACAGTTCAATGGCATAAACACCTGCCTGGAAAAGTAAGGTCCCAAGTTTGATCTCCAGTACCACAAAAAAAAAAAAAAAAAAAAAAGTTCATACAATAGACTTCGTCCTCTGTGGCACTATTGGGAGGGCCTGTAAGGTAGGCCTAAGCAAAGGAAGTCAGGCTGCTGGAAGAAGGAATTAGTGCCCTTCAGTGGGATTTGGAGAACTTTGGCCCCACACTGCCTGTCCCATTGCTTCCCAGTCACAGTGAGGTGACAAGCTTTGCCCTACCACATGCCCGCTGCCATAATGTCTGCCTTCGCCATGAACCCAGAACTTTTATTTATTTGTTTGTTTATTTATTTATTTATTTATTTATTTATTTATTGTGGTACCAGGGATCGAACTCAGGACCTTGCACTTATCAGGCAAGCACTTATTACACCAAACTCTCTCCCCAGCCCCCAAACCCAGAAACTTAATGAAGCCACATGACTATGGACTAAGACCTTCGAGGCCATGAGCCAACATAAGCCTTTCCTCCTTTCAAGTTGATTTATCTCAGGTATTGGTATAGCAATGGCAGCACAATCTGATAGAAATGGACAAAATACCTAAACAGGAATTTCACAAATATAGAGGTATGAATGGCTAGTGAACAACTGAAAAAAGCTCAGCTTCATTTGTCAAGAGGACTCTCAAATTTTAAACCATTTCAATATGATCTAGCCCCATTCTGGATGCACACTCTGACCAGGCAGTTCCACTCTGCGTATAATCCTGAAGCAACTCTTCCACACAGCAAATGAAGCAGCATGAAGTACAATATTCACTGAAGAATAATACTCAGTACTTCAAAACTATGGGAAAATACATTCCCATAAGCAATGGAATTAAGAGATATCTGTGGCATAACCGCCCAATAGATTCTGCAGTATGATGACAAGCAAGTGAACTACAACAAACACAACACAGATGAAAAGGTCACACATTTTTATTCCTTTAATAAGATACTTAATATGCATGAAGTTAGCCAGGTGTGGTGGCTCACACCTGTAACCCCAGCACTTGGGAGGCTGAAGCAGGGAGGGTTCCTGTGAGTTCAAGACCAACCTGGGCTACAAAGTGAGCTCAAGGCTAGCCTAAACTGTATAACAAGACTCTATCTGAAGAAAAAAACAAAACAAAACAAAAAAAAAAACCAAATCCTTAAAGCCAAAGAATATGTCATTTGGGGATAGAAATGACAGAGATACAATGAAATATTTTTCTGTAAAGAATAACAAAGGGATTATAAGCAGAAAATGAACAATGAGCATTATACCAGTGTAGTGAGGCAGCAGAACAAGATCAAAGGCAGTGCTGCCCTTTTCCTTACTGGACGGCAGGATAGGAGCCTTGTTAAATTATTACTTGCATATTATGATGTATAAATATTTCTTTGTACATAGTAAAGTTTGGTACATTTAAAACCTTATATATGTATATTGATTCTGATTTTATGGCTCAAATAGAAGAAATATAATCACCTCCGCATGCAGATTCACTGAAGGCAGGCCATAGACCCCACCATTGTCTCCAGGAAGCCCCTGGAAAGAGGGAATGTTCGAGCCATTCTGCTTATGAAATGCATTAGTCAGCTCAGGCTGCCACAACAAAATGCCATGGATGGGGCACTCAAAACCACGTAAGTTTATTTTCTCATAGTTCTGAAGGCTAGAACCTGGGACCAGTGTATCTTGTGCTTGGGTCACAGTGAGGGCTCTTATCCTCTTGTCTTCTCACTCTACTCATGCAGCCTCTCCTCGGTGTGCACACACAGAGGAAGTTCCCTAGTGTCTGGTTCAGTTAATTTCTCACCAATGAGACAATACCCAGCACAAACATCTGCAGGGAGGAAAGGTTTGTTTTGACTCACAGTTTGCAGAGGTTTTAGTCCCTGGCTAACTGACCCCAAGGTAGGGTGGTACAGTGGAAGGGAATGGCAGAGGAGAAAGAGCTGATGGTGTGGGAGCAGGAAGCAGCAAGGGTGACATCAAGGTAAGAGTAAGGGAGACACACTGTTAGGGTTTATGTCTAGCTGGCCCTCCAGAGCCTCATGCACTCATGAGTGAGCTTTGCTCCTGCAGTGTGGGCTTTGGGGGAGGTGACTGGATCACAGGGCCGTGATACTCCTGAGGAGAGTCAGCCACTGATGAATTTATACCTATAGCTGGGGTGCGAAGTGAAGTTGGGTGGGAAGAGATGATTCACAGTGGGACATGGCCTAGAGGGATCTATGGGAGGGTGGCTCTCCTCCTCACTTGATCTCTGTTTCCTACCACCATTCCCTAACGAACAAATCTGGCTGATGGAGCATATTCAGTTCATAGCAGGTACCCACCCAGATTGGTTAATCATCATTCTGGCAGACTGGGAGGGCCTGAGGCACACAGGATTCTAGAAAAGTGGCTTCAGGAGTGGAAATGGGAAAGGACAGAGATCCCAGGGATTCTTACCCCGCTCCCCACCAAGGCTGAGGGATTGCTTGGCTTGGGAGACCAAGAAGGGCACTGCTTCTCGCCATTGCTGCCCGTGGTGCCTGCTTCCCCGTCTCCTCATGCTTTCTAGGCACATTCTGTCTGCCTCACAGCTGCTGGCCCTGCCAGGGCATGGCTGAGGCAGGAGCACGCAGCATCTATGCAGTTTTGTTAACTGGGCACTTCTTCCCAGAGAACTACTCCCGAGAGATTTCCTCAACATCTGCAGTGACAGAGTGCCCACAGACAGGCTTGATGCTGGAGGAGGCAGCACAAAAGTACTTTAAGTTCTAGAGCAGAAAATTAAAATCCTTCCAGAAGCAGATGAAGATGGGGAAGGATGGAGGCAGGGATCTGGGAAGCTTCTTCTGTTTCTGGTCTCTCTATCGGGGTTTCATAGAACAGATGGCTGGGGTTTATTTATAACTCACAACAGGCAGAGTTGAGATCCGTGAAATGCAAGAGGCCTGCCTGGTTAACAGCAGTTTTGTCCCAGGGTCTGAGGCCTCAGAGGTTCCTACAATAGAGGAACTTGTGCTGTGCAAGTTGTAGGGCAGTGGGGCCACACATCATGGAAAGTGATGGAGGCCAAGTCCCGCTCTCCCGGCTGGATGGAAAGCCCTCCTGAGAAATGCTGATTGCAGGAATACTCATAGTCACTGTACTAATTACGAATAACCACAAATATTTTATTAGCTGACTAGGTGCCAGGAACTAAGCTCAGTATATTATTGTCTCTATTTACAGAACAAGAAGACTTGGGCTCAGTGAGCACAGGTAACCAGCCTAAGGCCTTGTAGCTGAAAACATGAAGCTCTCTGCCACTCTGTGTAGAGAGGACAGACCAAGCGTCTAGACACTGCCGACCGTGACTCATCAGCCCTCTGACACCTAACAGAGGCGAGATCCCACAGAGTAGACAACTGGACCAGAAGCAGTGATGAGGGTGGGGAAGGCGGCAGAGATCTTGAAGGATGTTGGGCTTAGCAAGCCCAGAATGGGGCAGCAAGGAAAGTGTGTGTGTGTGTGTGTGTGTGTGTGTGTGTGTGTGTGTGTGTAAAACCAGGCAATTATCCAGGTAGAGGCAATGTGATTATAAGTAGAAGATATTGATTGTGTACTCAATGAATACAGTATTTCCTGGCTCCGGAGGACAAGGCAGGCAGGCTGCTAAAGTCCACTATGGCTTACTTCACTCCACCATCTGTCGCCTTAGGCAAGCCACTCCCTCCTCCCTAGTTTTTAGTTTCCTTGTTAAAAGGAAGCAGTTGGTCTAAGATGCTTCCCCGTGCTGATAACTTATGCATCTATGATTTCACTGCGGTTAGAAGTATGGGGCAGGAGTCTTAGAGGTGTCAAAGGTCAGAGGTTGGCTACCAACTTCCCAGGCCAAGAGCCAAGCTCTGGCAGTGACAGCCAGCAAGAGCAAAGCAACACGAAAGCTAGTCAGGAGATGCCATCTGCTTGCCAGCCGGTGCCCAGAACCAGCATGTGGCAGGGAGGGAGGTTTTGTGAGCACCAGTGAGAATGCCAACACCTACTCCCAGCCTGTAGGCACTGGTGCCAGTCACCCTCAGCAAGGGGTAGATGGAATGTTCAGAAATTCACGACTCCAGGGGTGAGGCTGTGTCTCAGAACAAACAAAGCTTCAGGCAACTCGATGAACCTCATCTATTTTGGGGCTTCAAAATGCCTTTTGAAGACCAAGGCATCTAGCTCCTGCCTCTGTCGGTCTGCAATTCTCTGCCACTCTGAATGACATTCTCATTTTTCCCCCATTAAATGCCACCAAGATGAAAAGGGCTATAAATTCACCCCAAGACAAGAGCATGAGGCTATGATGTTCAAGTCTGTCCAAAGAAGTGCCCCTAAGCTGCATGGTGGTGCACACCTGTACTCCCAGTGTTCAGAAGGCTGAAGCAGGAGAATTGCCAGGAGTTCAACGCCAGCCTAGGTTACACAGTGAGTTCAAGCCCAGACTGAATTCCAGAGCAAGACCTTCACATGTGTGTGCACACATCCTACTCTATGTACATTCTGAAGAGGAATTGGTCACTTCAGTTATCCAAGGACTGAGTACAAGGCAGTAGACTTTATTGGGGAAGACAATCCACTGACCCTGGATGGAGCCAGACCAAGCTGTCATCCTGCCTTCACCTGCCATTAGCACCATCAGCAAATGTCTTAACATGACTGTCAGTCTGAAAATGGGACTGACAGCCATCTCATAGCTGGAAGTTAAATCACTAAAAAAATCTAAAGAATTTATCTTAGTGCCCAGTAAATAGGAAGGTCCTAAAAGATGGCATGGCTGCTGATGACAGCCTGGTGAGGATGGTCACATTGCCCCACACCCCAAGCAATCCTATGCTGGGCCCACAGTGCTTTCCCTGACTAACCAGCTCATATCATCCAACACCAGATGGGGAATGACACATCTGGGGCTGGATTCAAGAATCTGAGAAAACACTGCTCCTGGCCCTTGGACTAGGAGGTGTGAGCACCTCACCAGCCAACAGAGAAGCAAATGCTTCCAGACATCTGCTCACAGTCAAGAAGGATGAGGAATAGGCAAGTGGGACCAAGAAAGCCAATCCCTGTGAGGCAGAAGCAGTTCACTGAAAACCCAGGATGCACTGGGAAGGAAGGTTCCTGAGTTTCTGTCCCAGGCCAGCTTCCAAGGCCTTGCCTTCCCATCATAATTGCAAAGAAGAAATTCTTAGGTTGTGGGAGCCAGTGATATAAATTGAAAGGCAGGGCTGTGTCTCTACTGTGGGGGAGCCCAGATGGAACAAAGTTGCAGATCCTGGCAATAAGAAACTGTCTGGTTGTGTCAACTCCTTCAGTGGCCTGAAGTTCCAGGACGAGTGCTGGGCCTGAGATATAAAGGAATCTGCCCCACCCCTATTCCCAGGAGGCCTCTACTTCCTGAGGCAGAGAAGCCAGAGGGTCCTGCCTTGGGCTGGCCCAGGCTCCCTCAAGAAGGGGAATGAAGACACTCCAGGCATCAGGTCCAGAGGGTGGAACTCAGTGTTCCCACAGCCAGCTATGCAGGGAACGTGGCAGATGGGTCTGCTAAACTCCAGGGAAACATTTGCTTCCTTGTCTCTCACCAACTCACTGAAGAGGCTGAGGAGAGACAAAGAGAAGGTCGGGGGAGGGCAGGGAACTAAGCCAGAAAGCAAAGCAGAAATTTCCTAAGATCCTCCCAGAAAGCAGGTGGCAACCAAATGCCAACATTGAAAGGAACCTTCTAGAACTCTATGGTCTAGTTCACACCAAATCTAATTCCCTTCTTTTACAGGTCGGGTAGTTTCAGAGAAGCCAGTACCATGCCATGGAAACAGACTGTGGCACCAGGAAGCTGTGCACTCTCTCATTTGTAGCTGTGTGATTTAGTGCAAGTTTCTTAGCCCATCTGGGCATCAGGGTTGTCTTTTGTAAAACAGATTCTGCCATCTACTCCACAGAGCATTTAGCACTCTGGTCAGCACGCAGCAGAGACTTAATAAATAGCTGCCAATTCCCAAGGTCACATGGAGCTAAGAGCAGAGCTGGAACTAAAATTCAGATGCCACAACTCAACTCTCCTAACCAGTAAGTCATGCCACATTCCTCATTCCAGAAAAGGGTCAAAGAGAAGACATGCCTGGAACATGCCACTGAGGGAGCGGAGGAAGAGGGTGAGGTGAAGTTAGAAGGGATTCTCTCATAAGCAAGCTCAGGAATGCGTTACCACAGGTTCCATTTTGGGAGCTTATTTAAGTGTGTGCTTGGGGTGGATTAAAGGCTGGGAATGAGCTAAATGTCATCTCGATGACCTGTTCTTCCCACAGATGGTAGAATTCAATTTATTTCTGAGGCAGGGTTGGTTATTCTGCTCCTGAACACCCCAAAAGATAGGAAGTGAATATGCATTTTTTTCATTTAACTGACATTTATAGAGTGTAGGATATGCCCAGAAAACAGATTTTCTTGTTAACACTTTGCCTTTGAGGAAATAAAGGCTCCAAGATAATAAATGAAGAAAAATTCACACAGCTACCAAGTAGTAAAGCCAAGATTCCTTGTTGTCTCTGCTCTGTGCCCTGGGCCTTTCTGCGTCTCATCTTCTGAGAAAGACTACGATGGTATCCCTCAGGTCAGGGGGACGAGTGGACAGAGGGCCCACTCCTAGGGGTGAAAGTAGCCCCTGGAGGCTGTCTTGTGACCTCATGCTAGGGTCTTCCGAGCTCGCTTGTCTCCAGGCAGCCTCCTGGCATTCTCTGCCCAGGAAGTCTGCCTAGAGTAATTCAGACAGGCAAGCATGGCCATTCAGAGCCTGAGAGGTACACACAAGCCCTGTCTACAGGCGAAGATGGATTTCCTGCTGTCAGGAACCATCATTCTTTAGGAAAGAGGCAACCCCTCTCCATAAAGAGCTTCTATGATGACAGAGTGATAGAAAATGTGCTATTTCTCCTAGGAAGCTCCAGGCCGTTGGGGAGATATGAGCAGAAGAAAGTAAACTCAATAATAACAGAGCCAACACCTACTGAGTGCCAGGCACCTTGTAAATATGATCTCACATAATGTGCACAACAAGCCTCTGAGACAGGTCCTATCTTCATCTTTTTTAAATGGATAAATGGAGGCCCGGAGATGAAGTTACATACACAAGACCACAAACCTAGGAAGCTTTAATATTAAGACTGAAATCCAGGATCTCTCAAGTATAAGAGACAGACAGAGGGAGCCCCTCAGCAGTGCTGGACAGGCCAGGGGTGCTCTGGTGTCTGGTGCACTCTCATTTGCTTGGGCTGGGAAGGCTGCCTGGGGAGCACAGTGTCTCAGGTCCTGCTAAGAGCTCAGGGATCTGGTCCACCTGCACAGAGAGTAGGTGCTGTGATCAGAATGGGGAGCCAGGAGTAAGGGCAGTGGGGTGGCGCTGCAGAGCAGGACAGCCAGGAGGGCCTGTGCAGACCTCGGAAGGAGCACCTAAGGGGAGCCAGTGGGCACTACGGAGAGAGCTCACTGGAGACCACGAGCTTCAAACCCCAGGAACACAATGGGAAGGACACAGGACACATTAGTGGTAGCCTGTCCGGGAGGCTCCCGAGAATCAAGCTTGGGGGTGCCACTGTGGGTGGGGGGCTAGGAGACAGTGAGCAGCTGGCCAGTGGCCCATAGCTCAGCCCCAGGTCCAGCAAGGCACTAGGCACCATTCTGCATACCACACTCTCACCTGCCTGAAGTACCTAACTGTGGAATGACACAGACATGAGCTGTGCTTTGGCAGAAGACAGAGCTTGTGGCTCTGCTCCCAGCTAGATAATTCCCCAGCCGCTAACCTGCCTGGGCCTGGGGCCTTCATCACCCAGTGGCAGCAGTGGTCATCACCGTATGGAGCTGCAGTGAGAGGTAAGTGACACATGGTTTCCGTAGCACTCAACACAGGGCCTCCCTTCCCTTGGCTCAGTAAGTAATGGCCTTTGGGTCAAACAGAAGTTTAATTTCCAAATATTGGGGGATTTTTATTGATTATTCATTCCAACTATTTCAGCTAATCGGTAGAATGGCCTTATTAGCTATATTCAAATTTGATTTTTAAATATTCTCTCCAATGTTAATAACATAATAACAATAATAATCATCCTATTGTGATCATACATTTTTGTTTCCATCTATGTAATTGATCCAACAATGTATTTTTTTAATGTACTAAGTACAGGGTCTTACTACACAAATTGGACTCATAGTGATCCTCCTGTTTTCAGCTCCCAAGTGCTGGGATTACAGCTATGCTCCACCATGCCCAGTTTCACTTTCTGTCTCAGCATGCCCTGGACGGGGGGGGACTAGCATGTCACACCAGGGATTCAGTGCTAGTAATGTATGTTGTTACTCTTGTTTTAAATAAGTAAATGTCTTTAAAAAAAAAAAAAACTTTAAGATGAGGGAAGCATGGCAAGGGAAATAGCCCAGCAGACTAAGCACCTGCCTGGTGAGCACAAGGACCAAGGTTCTATCCCTGGTACCGTATGCTGTGCTGGCCCCAGAATCCCAGGCACACTGTTTAGCATGGAAACCAGACCTGGTGGTGCACATCTGTAATCCCAGAGCTGGGGAGGCTAAAACAGGAGGATCACTACAAGTCTGAGTTGCATAATGGGACCCTGCATCAAATAAATAAATAAATAAATAAATAAATAAATAAAACTTGAAAAAATAAAATGAGGAAAACATTTATCTTTATCCATGTTTTCCACTTTTTTGTTCTTCCAGTCCTTTAGATACATATAAGTTTCCCTCGTATATCATTTTTCTTCTTCCTGAAAAATCTTTCTTTAACATTTCATGTAGTAAAGACCAGGTGGTAATGAATCCTGCCAGCTTCTGTTTGTCTGAGAGAAGCTTTTATTTCACCTTCATTCCTTTTTTTTTTTTTTTTTGGAAGGATCTACAGGGTGTTTAGGGTCTCACAACCAGATTGGACTGGTAGTGATCTGCTTGTTTACAGCCTTGTAATCCAAGAGCTAGGATTACAGGCACACCACCACGCCCAGTCTCAACTGCCATCTCAGCACGTCCCTGGGGAAGGACTGACACAGCAGGCCCAACTATCAAACCCGGGGTCCCTTGATCTGTTGAGCTACTTGCTGGCTTCACCTTCATTCTTAAATGTTGTTTTCATCAGGTATAAAGTTATTGGTTGACAGTTGGTCTTTTCTTTAGCTCTTTAAAGATGGTGTACTGCCAGGCATGATGGTACAAACCCGTAATCCACTTAGTAAGCTGAGACAGGAAGATCACCATGAGTTCAAGGCTAGCAGGGGCTACAAACTGCGCTCAATGCCAGCCTGAACTCCATAGTGAAATCCTGTCTCAAAAAGACAAAATAATTTTAAAAAAAAGAATAATGTGCTATTGTCCTCTTTTTCTTTGCTTTAAATTTTTTCTCTTTATCATTTGTTTTCAACAATTTGAAAAAAAAAAAACAATTTGATTATGATACGCCCTGGATAAATTTTTATCCTTTTAGGGGCCTATTAAATTATATAGATCTATGAATTTATAGTTTTCATCAAATTTGAAAAACTTGTAGACTTTTTTCTCATATTTTTCTTCCTTTTAGAAACTTAATTACAATTATGTTAGTTGGTGTAGGATTATCCTATAGAACACTGGCATTCTTTTGGGGAATTTATACTGCTTTGTGTTTACATTCAATAAACAAGGGCAGGAGATAAACCTCAGTGGTTCAATCCCTGGTACAAAAAAAAAAAATCAATAAACATTTTTTCCTCTGGGGTCTAATCCATTTTTAGTCTGTTTGTATTCTCTCAAAATTCAGATGTTGAATTCCTGCCTTCAATAGAATGATATCTTCAGATGGGCCTTTGGAAGTCATTTTAGACCATGAGACTGGAGCCCTGGCTCAATGGGAAGAGCACCCTGAGAGAAAAAATGACAATAAGCACTTGATCTCAATCTCTCTCCATTCTCTCTCTCTCTCTCTCTCCCTCTCTCTCTCTCTCTCTCTCTCTCTCTCTCTCTCTCTCTCTCTCTCTCTCCACATCCATAAGAAAGAGAACTCTCCCCCAGTGTGGGGTCATGTTTGTTCTCAAGCTTCCTGTTGTCAAGTCTCCAGAACTATGAGGAAATAAATGTCTGTTGTTTGAGCAACTTAGTCTATGGCATTTTGTTATGTCAACGAAAGCAGACTAATACATACTGCAATGTAGTGAATACTAGATCTTCCATTTATCTCTTAATTATCTCATGATTTCCTTTAACACTTTGAGAATGTTTATAGTAGTCATCTTAACAATTCTGATGCTGCGTCTATCACTTATCATTTCTGGATCTAATTTAATCAACCAGTTGGCTCCTGATTATAGCTCACATTTTCCCCCTGATACCTTGTTATCTACTAATTTTTTATTTTATATCTACTAATTTTTGATGAGATGACTATCATTAATTTTACATAACTGAATGTTCTATTTTATTATAATACTTTAAGAGTGTTGGATTTTATTTTTGCAGGCAGTTAAATTAGTTTGATGTTTTTAAGGTTTGTTTTTAACTTTTTTTTCTTTTTTTGTTTTTGGAAATGCTGAGATTTAAACCCAGAGCCTCTGCCCTGCTAGGCAAGTGCTCTACCCTGAATTATATGTCTGCCCCATTTTTAAAGGTATATCTGGAATAGTTTTTACTTCATCACTAAATTGTAACCCTTTTGTGACCTCTGTTAAATGTCCATATCTTCAAAGAAGTTTCTCACCCAGGATAATGAAAGCTGAAAAAATTTATAACTAGGAATTACTGAGATGTATTGTGGAACTTGTTGAATAGTTCAGTGTAGATGGATAAGGGATGCTGCAGAGAAATTATTGGATAGATTGTGGCATCCATCAGCAATAAAAGAAATCCTGGGATGGAGGAAAAAATGATTCCACATCCAATACATGACATTTTAGGAGCTGACAAGACATGTAAGTAGACATCTTGAGCAAAGCGTTGGGTATATGACTTGCAACTCAGGGAAGAGATCACAGCCAGAATATAGAATTCACAATAATCAATAAATAATGATAAGGGCCTGGGGAGATAGCGCCATGGCACAAGTTCTTGCCTGGCAAGTGCAAGGTTGTGAGTTCGAACGCCGGTTCCACAAAACAAAATAAAAAATAGATAAATAATGGTAAAGAGCAGCTAACATTCACTGAGCACTCAGACACACAGCAGCTAAATCTAAATGAGAGAATGAGGCTGGCCAGATAACTCAGCAGATTAAAGCACCTGCTTAGGCAGGGAGTCTGATCCCCAACCCACCGTGTTGGCCTTGCCCCCGGGGTACCCTGAAACAGCAACTGAGACTGGGTATGTGGCGCGCACCTGTAATCCCAGCACTTCGGAAGCTGAAAGCAGGTGGATCGCTATGAGTCTGATCTGCATAGTGAAATCCTGTGGACCCTGTACTAAAATACATAGAAAATAATAATAATAATAATAATAATAATAATAATAATAATAAATGACAGAATGAGATTGCCATGGGAAAATACAGAGCAGAAGACTAACAGTGGAAATGGTGATACCCTTAACAATGGGCAAAAATGATGCTCGTGAAAAGAAAGAAAAGATAGTAAAGATAGTAAACAAGAAAAGAGAAGAAAGGACGAGAAAAATCAGAGTCAGACAACAGAGACGTCATGGAAATTAAGGGAACAAATTTCAGGGAGGCTGTGGTCAGTATTGCTGGGTGATCTAGACCAATCACACAAGATTAACCTGAGGAAATCTGAGGAAATGTCTTCTGGAGTTACTGCCTTCTCACAGTCTCTAGTAGTGTTGGGGCTAGGAAGTAGGTTTAGAGACCCAGGGAAAGCAACAGTCATTGTGAAGGCAAGTGGGAAGAAAGGAGATGAGAAATATGTGTACACTCTCCTTTCTAAAAAGGAAGGTTAGTGGTAGAGCCATAGCCAAGGGGGCAACGTGGAAAAGAGGGAAATTTGTGTGTTGGGCGGGGTGACACTGACATGTTGTGGGCTCATGTGAAAGGAAACCAAAGAGGGACAATGGAATAAAGTCCTCAGAAGGTAAAATAGCAATGAGACCAAGAGCACTAGGACAGTCCCGCAAGTTCACAGTGAACAGGTGGCAAAGTTGCTTACCACCAGCAGGAAAGACATTCCCAATTCCTTTCCCATTCCAAAAGGCAGAAAAAGGAAACCCATAGGAAGTGTCTCAAGCCACACAGCTTAGGATTTGATGGAAGAGACCCCAATTCCTGCCCACCTGACCTTCTGTCTCAGAAGATGCCCACTGTATCCAGGTGATCACTCCTATTGAAACCCAGGAAAAGCTGGATGTCTGGGTTCCAAAGAGGGGAACGTGAGGGAGGGTCTCAGTTCATTCTGGGTAGGGTTGGCTGTCAGGAGAGGGGTCGGGGAAGAGAGGGCGAAGCCAGGAGGAAAGCAAAGACATCTCCACCCAGGCAGCAGCTGCTCTCAAATATGTCACAACTTGTCAAAGAGGCAGAAATAGAAGCAGTCCAGGCAGTGGCAGGGGGTGGAGTGATGTGCTATGCTTTCTGACCCCACAGAGAGGGTGGGCGGGGGGGGGGGTGACAGGGGGAGGAGAGGGACAGGTGAGAGGACCAAGTCCAGGGACTAGGTAGTTCTAGATGGGTTGAAATGGGTTCAGAGACCCACCAGGTTGCCTTTGCCTGATCCTGAGTATGGAAGCAGAAGTGTTGATGGCACAAAATGTCTCAGGAAGGGGCCCGGCAGTATGGCTCAGTGGTCTAAAGCGCCTGCTTAGGAAAGCTTGGGCAGCTGCAGGGACCGCGGTTCGATCCCTGGCACCACATGCTTAGCCAGCCCTGCCCTCAGGGCAGGCTGAGCCAGCCATAAAAACAAACAAACAAACAAAAGTTCTGAAACAAGAAAAAAAATAAAAATAAAAACAAAAAAAAACCCATAATGTCTCAGGAAAACCTGCCCTCTCTCATCTTACTGTCCTTTCTCAGAAGATTCCCACTGTATTCTGATAATCACAAGCCAGGGCTAAGCCTGCTTCAAATAGCCCTCAGAACAGTCCTCCAGCTAGAAGTATGGCTCAGTGGCTCAGCACTTTCCTAGGTTGAACAAAGGCCTGCGTTTGATCCCCACCTCCTCCACCACACACCCACCCTCAAAACAGTCCTCCTACCCCAGATCCATGAGCCCATCCTCCAGACCCACATATGAAGTCCGGAGTAAAAGGGCCATTTCGATCTTTAACTCAGAAGCTACTTTTCAGACAGACAAATTGAGAACCAGAGAGAAGACTTGGTAGCAACATGCCCTGAATCAGGGGTTCCTTCTTCCTCTTTCCCAGGGCTATTTGTTCTAACCAGAAGCTGAAGGCCATGGTCTCACACAGAAGTGGGATACTTATACTCCTTGCCCATTTCCTCACTGGACCTAGGTCATCAGGTCCATGCTCTAATGAGCCCTGTGTTGTTTGTTTTTACAAACCATTTCTCTACTTTTCTCCACCAGTCACCCCTCCTTGACCCCATGCTCCTCGGACTCAACCTCTTCCATCCCCAGGCTCCTCATTCCCCCATCCCAAAGCCTGAGATTCCTGAAGGATGATCCCAGCTCTGAGCTCCAGATTCCGGGCAGGGATGGGATTTCCTAGTGGTTATTTGATGCTCAGTCTCCAGTGGAAACAATCTGGCCAAGAGGCTTGAGGCCCTTCCCACTTTCCCACTTCTCAGCCCTGGTCCCACCTGCCTCCAAATCTCTCTCTTGTCCCAAGTCCTCAGTCTCCCCCTGGACTCTTCTGTGTCTTCTTTTCCTCTCTCCACCACTTCTCCCGTCTCCTTGAATTTGCCATTAAAACTCAGTACCGTGGCTGGGAAGATAGCTCAGCAGTCGAAGCACCTGCCTGGCAATTGTGAGGACCTGGGTTCGATCCCCAGCTTCCGCCTGCTGTGCCACCCCAGGATCCCTGCATACCATGCCTGCTACTGAAACTAGGAATGGTAGCACACACCTGTAATCCGAGCTCTAGGGAGGCTGAGACAAGAGGCTCACTACGAGTCTGGGTTGCATAGTGAGATCCTGTACCAAATAAATAAATAAATATTTTATTTTTTAAAAATGTAGCGCCCTGACTATCTGCCTGTCTGTGGGCCCGCACCTACTTGGAAAGCACACAGCTATTTGTTGAGCCCTTCCTGACCTGCTAGCTTCAGGGAGGGACAATTGGTCCCTTGGGTCCAACCTCAACATCTGAGCTCGGGCTGCCCACAAGCAGATACCCTTCCCACATCTGACACCTCTTCTCTGCGTCCTTGGGAAAATCATGTCCCTTCTCTGGCCTCTTTCCCATATGTAGGAGGAGGTTAGACTAACTGATCCTAGACTGTCCTGCTGCCCTGCTCTCACCCTGCCACAAAGCTACTGCTGCACAGATAACCAGAGCTGCTTTGCATGTCACGTGTATGCATCTATGTCCTATGGATATACACATCCAACCCCACCTAACCCTCATCAGTAATACTCAGATAACTCTAATATTCATCAATAATACACAGCCCAAGAAAACAAAAGGGGGGTCCTTTTTTTAAAAGCCAGAGGCTTCCTCCTGTCTAAGCTTCCTCCCTCTTGTTCCCAAGCACCAGACTCCAGAATGGGAATCTTGCTTTGACTTTAGCCAAACTACCTGGCAGCCCACCTATGCAGTTTTTGAGGACTAGAAAAAGCTGGCTATGAGACAGCCGTGACTGGGTGTACAGCAGAAAGAGAAGCATGGCGCCGACAGCAGGTGACGGGGATTTCTGAAATCCAATGCTACCATGCAAATGAGATCAGCCCAACAGAGGAATAGGCAGAATCAAGTTCAGATGGGGTGGGGGACACATCCGCCTGGCCCTGAAGCTCCAGCGGGGCACAAGGGCTTCCTCTAGAAAGAGCAGGACTCCTGGAGGAGGAGGCTAGAGTCGGGCAGGGGCCCCTGTGTGCCCAAGCGGCAGGGGTGAGGATTAGAGCCGGACGCCCTGCTGTCAGGTTAGAGCTGATGGATCGACGCTGGTGGCGGAGCACAAAGGCTGTTCTGTGCTTGGCACCAATGTGTTCCTATCCATCAGAGGGCAGCCTGTGCGGGTGGAGGGGTGTACCCAAGAGGAAAACCAAGCCCCCAAAATGTGGCTCCTCCTGTTTGGCAGAGGGCAGAACATGGTGGGTGAAGAGACAGTCCCCCATCGGGTTTCTGAGATGAGCCTCCCCAGTCACTGCTGATGGGGTCAGTCCTGAGAATATCTGTGTTCCACAGTGGGCCTTGACACAGCCCTGGGCCACCTTACTCAAACATACACAAACGCCTCTACAAAGGGATCTGCAGAGACCCAGACACAGGGTCACCCTAACCTGCCAGCCCTGCCCTCGTGTTAGGTCAGAGGCAAACATCTTGCAGACACAAGGCCAAACTCACACTCAAAACAGCTTCCTGGGGACAAGGGCTGTGTCTATTTACTGCTCTTTCCAGGATCTGGGAGGCCCACAAAGAATAGGTGCTCAGTAACTAGGTGTTGAGCAGAGACAGGAGCAAACAAATCAGTTCCTTCTCTGGAATATTTGGGCACTTTTCCCAGCATGCCCTCTTGTTACCTAAAACTGCCTACTCTGGGTAGGTGCTTCTGTGTCCTCTTCTCTCTCACCCGACTGTGAACATGATCATGCAGAAAGACTGCATACTCACATCCATGACTTTGGCACCTGGGACACACACGGTGCTCAATACGCATTTCCTGACTAAGAGAATAAATGCATATCCACACATGGAGGGCAAAATCGGTTCTGCCTCCTGCGGTTCCCTGGAGGCAAAGGGACAACCCGGTAGAGACCTTTGAGGTTGGTGGCACAAGAGTGGAGGAAAGGACAAAGCAAGAAATGGGCCTCATATTTATTGGGTGTTTCCATGTGCCAGGTACCCTTCCATTTCCACAGCCCCCAAACACACACACACACACACACACACACACTCTTCCTTTGCCAGCCCGAAAGAAGCATCCTTCCCCCAGCCCGATCCACCTGCCCACCTCTGAGACCTTCATCATCCCTTCCCACTCCTAGATTACTCTCATGGTGGTCCAAGTGACCACTCTGCCTTAGTTTCCAAGCCCAGTTGGGATTGTTCCCATCTTTTCAGCTTTGTCTTCAAGCCCAATGAAATTACACCCTGAGCTCCATACCAACTCATCTGCCCGACACCCACTCACCTTCTCTCTTCCTGTCTAAACCCTCCCATCTCTGAGACCAGCCCAACTCACTCCTCCTCCCCAGTCCCTCTACAGCCTCCACCCTGCAGCAGTTTTGTCATGCTGACAGACTCCTAAAACACACTTTTGACAAATCCGTCTGTTTGCAAGTACTTAAGTTCTTTGCTGATGATGGCTCCCCCCACCTCTTAGAACCAAGCATGTAAGGTTCTGGGTCCCAGCTCACCTCCCAGTCAACCAAGTCCTAGGAGCCAGCACAGAACAGGCCCATTTTGCCTTCATGTTAGGGTAAGAACACAGTGTTCAGGGGTTACTCTGACTGCATCTCATTAGGATGAAAGATGGCACTTCTGTTTTTTTGGGATAGGACGTGTACTGGAAATAAAGAATTATCTTCAGCCCAGCTGGCCTAGGTCTGATCCAGGTTTAGAAGCCACAGTTCGTGCTGTGCTTCCCAGTATCCTGGTAAAGCCCAAATCCATATTAAGATCTCACTGCTCCCTGTACCTTGCTTGAGGTTATTGTCCAGCTACAACTCATCCTAGCTTCTAAAGGATACTAGGGTTTTCCTGGTTCCTTACTGTGGATAATGGAAGCAGAGAAAGCGAGTCCTTCCAATTTCATGCAGATGTCAGCTTCCTCAGGAAGCAGGTCCTTCCTGAGTTTCCTTCATGCATCTACTTGCTCTTATTGTCCTTGAAACAGGTCTTAGCTTCTCAGTCTCCTCTCCCATAGGAACAGAGCTAGCAGGATGGATCAGACTTAGTCTATAGGGCACTACTTTTTTTTTTTTTTTTAAAGAATGCTAAGAAACAAGACTATATGGGTGCAATTCAAAGCCCAGGATTTCTGAAGCTAGAGATTGATGGAACAAGCTACCTTCTGAGATCAGTAGAAGTTGGACAGTGGCAACCTAGGAAGGGGATTTTGGCCTCAGGGAGGGTCAAACAAGATGACCATCTTGATGTGTGAGGTTATAAACGGAGGGTGCGGATTGTGCCTTGGGTATCTCCAAAATGCTTAGCCCTGACCGAGCCCTGCCCACAGATGATAGCTGAAGCCTGCCCACTACTTTGAGAGGAAATGGCCCTTTCAGAACCTGAGCTCTCCACCAAGAGGTAACCATGGATTGACCACCTGAAGATTAGATAGTCCCACCTCCATGATACCTGAGACCTGTCTGATGAGTGTGAAACAGGTGACTCAGATAGCAAGGACAGTGGAGTGCTTGTCTGACAAGCTCAAGGTGCTGAGTTAGATCCCTGGTACCACCAAAATGAATAAATAAATATGCTTCCTGTCCTCTCCTGCTGCAGTTGGCTGTGAGGAGTCAGAAAGATTCTAATGTCTGAACAGGGCAGGAAACAAAGTAGAAGAAACGACATTAGATGGCAGATAAATTAATACCAGAGGGAGGAGACAGAGGGCTTAATAGCACTTGACCTTGCCAAGGGGGAAGATAACAATGCGTGCGTCGTAAATTCTGATCCCTACTCTGACCCTGACCAGCTGTATTAAAGAGAAAGCCTTCTCCTGGCCCCTAATTTTTAAAAATCTTCCAAAAAAAAAAAAAAAAAAAAAAAAAAAAAAAAAAAAAAAAAAAAAAAAAAAAAAAAAAAAAAAAAAAAAAAAAAAAAAAAAAAAAAACATAAAATCAAAGCTGCTTTGGAAACCCAGAGGTTGAGTCCACTTGTGCCTCTGAATTTCAGTCCTTCTTATCCCTGGGGACCCACACGTGCCCCAAATTTCAAGCAAGCTTCTTTGGAGAGAGAAGTCTAAGGGTTCATACGGAGTAGTTCAGGTGCTGTCAGGAAGCCAGGACGCAGAGTGCCTCCTAAAGGCCCTTCCAGCCTACACCTTCCATGTTCCCTCCTCCTCTGTACCTACCTCGCTACTTTGGGACTAGCAAGGAGGCAGCAGGCCTGTGCCCGCCTGGCCAGGAGTAATTGAAAGGAGCAGATGAGAGGGGGAATGTGTCCTCCCCCACCTCTTCTGTCCCCCAGGGGCTGTCCAGAAATGAAAACTAATCAAATTACACCCAACGGCTTCCCGACCCGTGCACAGGAGCCACCCCGGCAGGGGCAGGCTGGCCGGGCTGGGTGGGGGCCACAGGGCGAGGGAAGGGGAATCACATCTAATCCACTGTAAACGTCTTGATGTGCAGCAACAGCTTAGAGGGGGGCTCAGGTTTCTGTGGCGTTGGCTATATTTATCTCTGGTTCCATGCCAGCAGGGAGGGTTTAAATGGCACCCAGCAGTTGGCGAGAGGGGCTGAAGAAGCTTGGGGGCCAGTGTCAGGAACAAGTCTTTTCCGACCCCATGGAGCTGTATGAGACATCCCCCTATTTCTACCAGGAGCCTCGCTTCTATGATGGTGAAAACTACCTGCCTGTCCACCTCCAGGGTTTTGAGCCACCGGGCTATGAGCGGACTGAGCTCAGCCTGAGCCCAGAGACGCGAGGGCCCCTGGAAGACAAGGGCCTGGGGACCCCTGAGCACTGTCCAGGCCAGTGTCTGCCATGGGCATGTAAAGTGTGTAAGAGGAAGTCGGTGTCTGTGGACCGGCGGAGGGCGGCCACACTGAGGGAGAAGCGCAGACTCAAGAAGGTGAACGAGGCCTTTGAGGCCCTGAAGAGGAGCACCCTGCTCAACCCCAACCAGCGGCTGCCCAAGGTGGAGATCCTGCGCAGCGCCATCCAGTACATTGAGCGCCTGCAGGCCCTGCTCAGCTCCCTCAACCAGGAGGAGCGCGACCTGCGCTACCGAGGCGGGGGTGGGCCGCAGCCTGCGGTAAGTGGCTCCTCCGCCTGCCCCAGGGGTAGGGCCCAGGGGAGGCCCCTGGACAGCCTAGGATGCCACAGAGGGGCTCACGAGAGGGTTGGTGCAGGCGCCAGGCAGGACCTGGGTGGTCTGCAGGACTCCTTCCTTTGTCAAAGATATCTTTCCTGGTGACCACCTGTTCCCCCTGCTCTTCCCAGATCAGAGGAGGGGACAGATTGGGGTAGGGGCTGGCACATGACTGAGAAGGGGGTCTAGGAACAAGTCCACAGACTTGGGTGAGAGTGAGAGCTGATCTCTAGGCCTACGCTAGGCCTAAAAGGCCACTCCAAGTACTCCCTGAAAAATAATCCCTCCCTCATCCTGGATGTGACAAAGCAGACAAAGCCCATCCTGTCTCATTGGAACCCCAATAGGTCTGCTCAGAAGTCACCCCAGTTGGGCTGCTCTGCTTAGTCACCTTTATGCCCAGGGTCAGGAAAACTAGAAATCCCTTTAAGCTGATAACCTATGAAGTCCAGTATGGAAACCACACAGGCCTGGAAGCAGGGACAGTGGTATGACTATTCCAGGGTAAGGGTACCCTGGGCTGGAAGGTCCCAGCCTGTGGCCCACACTCCAAGCCCACTGCAGCTCTGTGGGCTCAGGCAAGGCAGAGACCCATTCACTGATGTCTGGGCCCTGACCTTGGGCTTTGGCCCTGTTTGCAGGTGCCTAGTGAATGCAGCTCCCACAGTGCCTCCTGCAGTCCGGAGTGGGGCAGCGCACTGGAATTCAGTCCCAACCCAGGTGGTGAGTGAGGCCCGACTCTAACTTGATTCCTCAATCCCTCCCTAGCCCCGGTCCTCCCCTTACCTTAATCCTTGCTCCAGGCTTCTTCCTGAGGTTTCTCCAAAGACCTGCTGACCCATGACCCAAAATGGAAGGCTGAGAGACCCCTGTGCCTTTCTCCAACCTGAGCTAGCTAAGCCATGCTCGTGGTTCTTGCAGCCAGCTGGGGCTTGCTGACTGACCTTCTCAGCAGAGGGGAGATTGTCCCTGCCCCAGGAGTCCCTGGGAATTGCTGACTCAGTGCTGCAAAACTGGGCCCAGCGATGCACAGTTCTGGTCTCCATAGATACACTATCCTGGCTGCACCCTGGAATTACTATTAACAAATCCACTAGGGATATTCAGTGGAGGGATGCCCATGAGCACATACACACATGTGCACATGCAAGTGTACACACACACACACAGCATGGGGAAAGCAAAAAGTGGGGAGCAGAACTTTGCCCACCCATCTGCCCTGGACACCCTGTATGACCCCCAGGGTTTCAGCCATCCCTTTTTCCCCACCTTTTCCTTACAGATCATCTGCTGGCTGCTGACCCTACTGATGCCCACAATCTTCACTCCCTCACCTCCATCGTGGACAGCATTACAGTGGAGGATGTGTCTGTGGCCTTCCCAAATGAAACTATGCCTAACTGAGTGTCTGCCAGGATAGGTGTTCATGTAAGCCCCTAAGCTGGCCCGTAGATGCCACCACTTCTGCAGCAAGAGCCTCCTCCACTAGGCTCTCCTGATGCTGGGAAGATAACCTTGGGTTTACATAGGCCAGACTATCCCCCTCCTCATCCATATAAGGTTAACAAACCACTCAGCATGGGAATGGATGCCTTCATTTAGCTGAGTCCTGGGAGCACAGGCATCTCCTTTCCCAGAAGACAGCAGGGGGCCACAGAGCTCCCTAGCGGATGCTCCCTCCTCAGGAAACTCAGGAGTTTCCTTGTCATAATGGAGCCTCTAACTCCGACCTCTAAAAGAAATGGTTTGAGAGACAGACAGTATCCTTACCTGGATAAGTGTGCACATCTCCTCTAGTCTCTCCCTGATGCCAGTGGCTGGGCTGGGCCTGCCCTGAATTGAGAGAAAGAAAGGGAGAGGAACTGTCCTTTGTTCCCAAGTTCCTGGGGGGCCAAGCTTTTGCAGTTAATATAGGGAACCTTCCAGTGGTTTTATGTTTTGTTTTGTTTTTGTGTGTTGTTTGTAAGCTGCCATTTGACCAAGGTCTCCTGTGCTGAAGATGCCAGGGACAGGCAGGGGAAAAGGGGGTGGGTCTTGGGGTGATTTCTTTGTTAACCAAGCATTGTGTGGTTTTGCCATTATTTTGTATTTTTCTTTTTGCTAACTTATTTGGATTTCCTTTTTTAAAAAATAAATAAAGACTGGTTGCTAGAAGAGTGTCTGTAATGATGACCATGTAGAAAAAAATGACAGCCCTGACCCTTCCCACTTAAAGGTTCAGATTCAGTGTAGTGAGAGGGCTTCGAAGAAGTCTAAGGATTGGCATAGGATGGGCTCCAAAAGTACCACAGGCAAAGTGGGTCTGATACATGACGTGGATGAGGTCAGGTTCTACAGAAATTCTGGAGGACAGGGAGGAAGGCCTGCGGGAACTCCATTGCACATGAATTCTCATTGCTCACAGTCAGTCACATGCAGACTTACTGCCCAGAGGTCCACTGGCCTTCAATTCACGGAGCATGCATACATGCCCTGTGTTCTGCCCACCAGCCAGGAGTTAGAGCTGATATTGAAGGGGCTTTTCTCCCTATTCTTGGTTTTCTCCTGGTTCCATGTTACTGGAAGCCCTGCAAAGAACTGGGAGGTAATCACACAGACCAAATGGCATGTCCGCTCACCACTCTCTTCTTTCTCTCTAAGGCAGAGGGAGGTTCTTGTCCCTGCCTGCCTAAACCCCAGAGATGAAGGAAACTGTGGGGGGAAGATGGCAGGGCCTGAAAAGAACCATCAAAAAGAATCTGGGATTCTCATCACTTGGGATGCCATTTTATAGACTCCAATTCACTGCAGGGGGAGGGTAAGGCTGCCAAGAAATTAAGAACAGTGCTGGTGAGATACCTCAGCAGTCTAAAGCACTTGCTTAGGCAAGCTTAGGCAAAGCACAGGGACCAAGGTTTGATCCCTGGTACCATATGCCATGTCAGCCACACCCTGAGGGCAGGCTGAGCCCATTATGGGTAGGGGGGAGGATTTTGGATGGCAGTTACATAAGGATTAGCCAAGGAATGAACAGGGAGTAGAACTGGGATGGACCAAGAACACTTAGTTAAAAACTTTATTAATTCTAACTACTTGGGCTACATCTGACTTATTGCAAAGTATAAATTTCAGAATCATTACACAAGGATTAGGATTCTTAGAGTACAGACATTCCATCCCCTATTCTGTTCTTTGGGGGCCTGGACAAGTGACTCAACCTAGTTGTACATTTCAGGAACTAGTGACCATGTTTTACTTGCACTGGGCTATCTCCCTGCCCTGCCCTCTTGACTTTGCTCCTGGGGGATGTTAACACCTTGCCCCAGGTCCTCCAGAAATTCTGCCTGAAGAAAATAGGAAGGGAAACTCAGTGATATATCACAGACCTTGGGTGAAGTTACAAGAGGCTGGATTTCTCCAAGACCTGCTTGGCCCAAATAATACCTGGGCCAGCCCTCTTAGGAATCACAAATTAGTCTATGCCCTTGCTTGTTGGACTTTCTTCTTTTTGAGATTGTCTCACTAAGTTTACAATCTTTTCTTCTTAGATAGGCTGGAGAAGAATATCAAAGACACTCTCATGATTCTTTTTCTTTCTTTCTTTCTTTTTTTTTTTTTTTTTGTGGGACCAGGTTGGAACTCAGGACCTTGTACTTGCCAGGCAGGCACTTGTGCCACAGAGCTATCTCCCTGGCCCCACTGTCATGATTTTTTTTTTTAAGATTTTTTTATTTATTTCTCTTAAACCTCATTTATTTGTTTGTGTTATGGCTGGCTCAGGCCGCCCTGGGGTGGGGGTGTGCAGCATGTGGTGCCAGGGATCAAGGAGTGGTCTCAGAGCTTGCCTTAAGTTTCCTCCACACGGGCCCGGTGGGATGGCTCAGTGGTCTAAAGCACCTGCGTGGGAAAGCTTGGGCGGCTGTAGGGACAGCGGTTCGATCCCCGGCACCACATGCTGCTCCAGCCCTGCCCTTGGGACAGGCTGAGCCAGCGATAAAAATGAGTGAATAAACAAACAAAGGTTCTGAAACAAGAAAAAAAAATAAATAAAATAAAAAATTCTTAAAAAAAAAAAGTTTCCTCCACAGGCGCTTTAGACCACTGAGCCATCTCGCTGGCCCACTGTCATGATTTTTAACCTTAACTTACTGCCCTTGGCATAAGGAAGGGAAAAGAGTTGGTTGCAATGTCTTGCTTCTAGAGTCTACATTCACTTCCTCTTTATCCACTGAAAATACTGAACCACCCACTGAGAGTGGTCTTCTGCCCACAGAGTCATTTCCTCTGCACTGGTACTTGCCAAGTTCAGAGAATGGATACAAGCCCATTGCTTTAGTCATGACCTACCTGTCACTTGTCTGCTTTCTTATTGAGAACTAGGGAAGGCCAAGAAGAGCATCAACAAGGCTAAGAAGCTAATAGGCTCTGAGGATGCTGGATCTATTTTTCAAGTCTACTCCCCTTTGGTTACCATGGCAATTGGAAACTAAGGTTCATATCCATACCTAGGAAACAGTGCTAGTCCTTAACAAGAACTACTAGAGTCAACAGGTCCCTGGACACTGTCTAATATCTTGTTACCTACTTACTGTGTCACACAGTCTTTAAGTCCTAGAGGACAAACACTGGAAATTATGTAGGTATGAAGGGCAAACTTAAACTAAGCAAGAGTCTAGACTCAGTCATTATTTTCACAGAATAAAAATTTTCATCAAGGCACAGGGAATTTCTTAAATTAACAAATCCCTAACACTCACAGTAGAATTAGGTACGACTCCAGTTAATGAATAATGAGTCTGAGTTCTTTACAAAAATGAGATTAAGTTTCTTCTTTAGTAGGAGCACCTACAATGAATCAAACTGGGTTAATCAAATGTTGTCTAAAATGGGCTTTAGGGAATCTACTAGAATGAGAAGAATTACTTAAAATGGACACATCAATTGCTATATGAAAATAGGAACTTCTTGGAGTGTTTGGATAATTAATGTGAACTGCAGGATGTTTAGGTTACTATTTGTACACTATTAAACACTCTGAAGGTAATTTATTCTGTAAGTTAGAAAATGTTTTTAAAGCTACAGGTATAGTAGGTGATTAGAGCAACTGGTGAAAGAGATGGAGGGTGGAAAGACAGGCATCCTCCCAACTCTGGCATCTGTTTCCTGATAAGTGCCACCTCCAGCACGCTGTGGCTCTTGAGCTTTGAATTCCTGCCTTCTGGGCTCAGGGCTGTGATGAAGAAACCTCAAGGTAAGCTGGAGCTCAGAATAAAGACTGGAAGACTTTAAGCTCAGCTGCATCTTGGCCAAGAAAGCTGAGCCTAATCTGAGAGGGAACCTGTATCACTGCTTCTTGGCAACTGGCTGGGCCTCAATGCATGTTCTCCCTCAGCCACGGGTGATCACCCAGACTCCCTGCCCTCAATGACTAGAGCATTCCTAGAGGGAGCAGACACAGGACTCCAGGAAAGAAACCTAGATTTTTTTTTCCTTTTCTATTGATGCTGAAGGGCACATGATGCCGAGGTCTCATCTTGAACTCAGCATGTCCATCACCAAGCACACATTTCTACCTAAGCCTGCTCCTTCGGCCTCCCCAGCCCAATGCATGCAACACTGGCCAGTCTTGGTTTTCCTGGAACCCTTCAGAGCACATTCTGTGGCCAGCTGGTCACCAAGCTGGACCTCTGATCATAGAGGATGGGAGAAGATCCCAAGAGGCTTTTAGGAACTAGGCCAGCTTTTTCCCTCACCTCCGCTTGTCCTTCCTGGGCTATGTCTGGGTTGTCATGTCTTGCTTCCCTCTGCCAACTGTGCCTTTGGAATTGGCCGTCCTTGTTTCATCAGTGTTTGGGGCATGCTGACTATGGAGAGGATACATGAGGCATAGTGTACTATGTTGTGAGTGGGGGGTGGCCATTTAGCTGAGCAGGACAAACACAGCCCTATGACAATTCACAAAAGCCAAGGGCCACTCACATAGTCAATGAAACTGGGGAAAGAGCTGCAAAAGGCTTGAATTCATGTTGAGAAGTAAGTCATACTCTCCAGCACTCCTGGTACTGGGTCAGGACATATGTGTAGTTAGTTACCAAGAACAAGACCCAAGGTACAGGCAAAACGAAGTTTGAGAATCCCATCTGTCGCTTATGAGCTGTGTGTGTGTCTTAGTGCTATGATCTTCTACTCCGTAAAGTGGCAATGTTAATACAACATAAGGGTCATGAGGATCAAACGAGTTACACCATTTCGTGTGTGCTAAGATTTGAATGTTGCATCTCTCCAAATTTCATGTTGACACTTAATCCCCAGGGCAACAGCACCAACAGACAGGTCATCAGGAAGTGTTTAGGTCACAAGCACTCTACCTCATGGATGGGACTGTACCTATCTGAAGTTAAAACCCCAGTTAGCCTTTCATGCTTCTGTGTCTTCCACATGGGAACATCTTGAGAAAATGCTATTTCTGAGAAGCAAGCCCTTGCCAGACTGAATCTTGCTGGTACCTTGATCTTGGACTTAGCCTCAAAATAGCAAGCAACACATTTGTGTTATTTATAAATCATCTTCTCTGAGGCATTTGTTATAGCAGCAGAAATAGACTAAGGTAAAAGACTTAGAAAGGGCCAGTGAGATAGCTCAGTGGTCTAAAGCACCTGCTTAGGTAAGCTTAGGCAACTGCAGGGACCTTGACCTCGGTTTGGAACACCAAATGCTGTGCCAGCCCCACCCCCAGGGTAGGCGGAGCTGGCCATAACATAAATAAATAAACTTAAAAAAAAAAAAAAAAGCTTAGAAAGCTTTTGGCACTGTTGTAAGTGATTTTCAACATTTATTAACTTAATTATCTTGACAACGCTCTGACATAGGTTGATTCATTCATTCAAGTGTGTAGACCTAAAGACGTAGAGATTCATGGGACTCACCTGAAAGAGCATCCTTGCAGTCCAGTGTGGAAGAAACCAATGAGCTTTTGGGATCTAAGTATGCGGAAAGGGACTGGGAGCTAAGGGCTATTGGTTAACTAACTGTGCTGGGGAGGGGGCACTGCCTCCTATCTCAAGCTTGATGTGTGGGTCTTACAGGTTGTAAACTACAAAGGCAAAGAAAGTAGTGTGGCTCCCCTCCAGTGAGGCGGCTGGATAGACCTACTGTTTTTCTGGCAGACTCCAGACTGGCAGGAGGAGAGAGGGACAGGAGCCAAGTCATGTGCGATGTTATGGCCCCCTGAGGAGGAGCTAGACTCCAATTTACAGGTGCTGAAATGTTGGATAGTGGTGTGACATGCAGAGGAGGTTTAGCAGCAGTAACTGTAGGAGCAGTGTAAAGGGCCAAGCAGAGTGGCCTGGGCAGGGGAGGAGAGATGAAGGAGGAAATCAGTCTGGGTTGGCTGCCTGGCTCCTCACCTCTTGATCTTGTCCTCAACTCCCTTGGCACTGGCAACCCAAACTCCCCATCAATCCCTGGTTATATAAGGAAACAGACAGTCATTGATCACACATTTTCAGAACTTGATACTTCTTCCCAGAGCACAGCAGCTCCTGGAACTGTGAAATAAGTATGTGTCCCATAAGTTCAAGTTAAAAAAATGAAAGAGAGACAAAAAAAAAGAGAGAGAGAGGCCATTTTATGGTCTTAAAATCAGGCTGTTTATTGGTACATACACACTCACACTCACACCCACACACATCCACACACCTGCTCCTGATGCACTGAGCCAACACAGTACAGAGAAGACCTTGGTAGAGACAGAGGTTGGCGAGGAGGGCTTGGGTCACTGTGGCTCTCCAAAGAAAATATATCAACTGTGAGGCAAGGGGTATACCAAGACAACAGCTGTCTCTCATGTGCAGTTTTCTCTCCTCCTTCCACTCTGCAGTCCTTGCCAAGGGGCCCTTGATGGACCTGACTCCTCCAACTTGCTGCACTATGACATGGCCAACCATGTCAGGGTTGTTGTAGGGAGGGCAGCTTGAGCTGACCTTCCCTTATGCCTACCCCATGGGCAGTCAGTCCCCTGAAGGAATTAGATGGCCACCTAGTACTCAACTCCACTAATCTTAGGAACCTGGGGCTTCTCCATAACTTCAGCATTCATAGGCCTGTAATAGTGTTCTTTCTCTCGATCCAATTCATTTTCCACTCACTAATTCACCCATCACCATTCCCAGTAGCTTGACAAGAAGGGGAGAAAACAAGGAACAAGAGTAAGGGCAGGTGGCTGCCTGCCCCAGCCCTGATGAGAGCCCACCCAGCTACCTCACTGGTGAGCTCTCCTCTACCAGGCAGCAGCACCAGGCCTTAACACATGACACAGCTCTCTATATCACTCCTCCAGACAGGATACTTTGGCCTACTGCTCCACCCACTACCCCAGCACTTACTCAACCTAAATGGATCAGGTCACAAACCAGTTGCTCCAGCCACATGTATGTACAATGGTGCTATGTGAGCCTCCCTCCAATAAACATACCTAATGCTTTATCTCTCCTCCTCCTTCCACGAAGCCCAAAGTCCCATCAACCTACCATACACTCTTAGGCACCTTGTTAAATTGGAAGAATGGGTAAGGAAGAGGAATTTCTCGAGAATACCATCCTCACAAACATCACCTGCATCCCTCTGGCCCAGTTCCCACCACGCTGCTAGGGAAAGGGGTTAAAGTGGTAGAAGCTGGGTGCGTCTCAGGAATTTCTAGAAGACAGCCCCTGGACATCACAAGAGCCCCAATCAAGGCTTGGATGATTTGAGCACAGGGGAAAATGTCTGCCTTCATCAACACTGGATTTCTTGGCCCGGCGGGTTGGCTCAGTGGTCTAAAGCGCCTGCTTGGGAAAGCTTGCACGGCTTCAGAGACCGCAGTTCGATCCCCGGCACCACATGCTGCGCCAGCCCTGCCCTTGGGGCAGGCTGAGCCGGCCATAAAAATGAGTGAATAAACAACAAAGGTTCTGAAACAAGAAAAAAAAAAAAATATATATATATATATATATATACTTCAAAAGCTCCGAGGCACAAGTGCCTGCTGGGCAAGTGCAAGGTCGTGAGTTTGAACCCCAGTCCCACAAAAAAAAACAAAACAAAACAAAAAAAAAAAAAAGAAAAAAAAACACTGGATTTCTTCAACTAGGACATGATGCACAGAAAAGGAAACTTTGTTTTCTTCCTGGCAGGTCAGAAGAAGGAAATTCCACAGTGGCTTTTTCTCAAACCTGATTTTAGGGTCAGTGCATATTCAACAGACCCATACATAAGGTTTATTCTTATGGGGCTGGGATTAGGGCAGAGAGGCAGAGGAAGACAGGGGGTAAGGAATGCTGGTGGTGAAGTCAGCAGCACAGTTAGATCAGTTCTGCCTCTGGGGCTGAGATCCCCCCAGCCCAGAAGGCACTCCCTCAGGGTTGGGGCTGGGGTAGCCCCAGTGCCTTTGGGGCTTCTGGCTACAGAAGCCATTAGCCATCCCTCTGGTTTGCCTGCTACACCTTACACCAAGCATGGGCTGTTTGCCCACCCTCAGTCACCCCTGAAGTTCTGGGGTTCTTTTCCCTCTGACTCTTCCTTCCTAAACTCACATGTAGGATTCAGCTTAAGCCAGGCTCCCGCATTTCTACTTTAGTCCTTCTCTTGGCTTCACCATCCTGAGAGAGAATGCGGTCTCCTGCACCTCTTCAGCCCCCAAGCAAGTCCTAGAGGCAGCATCTGCAAATTGTGGTGATGGTTTAGAAACCAACCTCAGACCACCGGATACAAGGACCAGAGGGGACAAGGACCACGAGACAGCATAACTCAAGCAGGGCAGAGTCTGAAGTGCCCCTTTCCTGAAAGTACCATCTCGGGCCTTGGCCTAAGATCCTGATCCTGGAGGAGGGCAAAGTCCAGCCCAGGCTAGGTCCAGAAGACACAGGGCGGAGTCACACCCACCCTGGGCGGCCCTTCTCTCCCTCCCGGAGAATCCCAAGCACGGGCAACCCTGGCGTCTCCACTGCACCGGGAGACCTCAGCAGCCACATCTAGGAGACTTACAAAGGGCACGCAGTGGGAGTCGGGATAGTGGGATGCCGAGGGACTGGATGAGTATATTCTGTGGTCCAGAGCAACCGAAAAGTCACAGCCGAGACTTGGAGCCATGGGAAGAAGGGGAACGAGCAGGAAAGGTCAGGGCCATCCAGGCCAGTGAAACCAGGAGGATGCCAGCCCTGGGGGCAGAGGCTAGTCCCGGAAGGCGGAGAGCATGTGTCCGTAGAGATAGTGGGAGTGCGCTATGAGAGAAGAGACAGGCAACAGGGGTCAGGCTCCGTGGGCAGGTAGGCGCGGCGTGCGGCTAGGTCTGCAGCATGCTCCCAAGCTCAAAGCGCCCCGAGCCCCTGAAGCGGGCAGAGCAGCCGGGCAGGGCTGGCGGAGCGGGGCAGTGGCTGCGGAGCCAGCTGGTGGCAGAGGCCCGCGTCCAGAGCCTGGCCACTTACCCCGAGCCGGGGGCGCACCCCGTCAGACCCGGGGCGGGCGGGAGGGTGGGGGTCAGCAGGAGTAGGTCCGAACCGTAGAGGTTTCCAGTCTCTGCGCCCCCGCCGTCCCGGCTGGCAGGAGTCGGCAGCGGCGGGAGAACACAGAGCGGCGGGTTAGTGCGCGCACACGCCGGGGGTCCGAGGCCCCCCGGCAGCACCCCGCCCGCAGCGTTAGTGCAGCCTCAGCCCCAGCCCGGCAGCGCGGGGCGCCCGCCGCCAGCCTCACTCTCCGGGGCCTCGCCTCGCCGCGCCCGACCTGCCGCCACTCACCTTCTGGCAGCATCTTCTTGGATGGGGCCGCGGGGGGCTGCAAGGGCCCCAAGGTGGACACGCGGAAGGCGGCGGGCAGGGTCTCGGCTGAGGCGCTGAGCAGGCCGCCGCTGTGGTGGTCCCGCGGCCGGAAGCGCTTTCTCCAGGAGGGCGCACGCCGGAACACCTTGTCCTGGCCCTGCACCAGGAGGCAAGCGGAGAGCGGGTTGGAATCGCGCCCTCGCTCCCAACCTAGCTTGGGCACTGCTCCCCCGTACCTCTTTGGAGTGAAGCCAGCAAGGTCACTTCCCCCTTGAATCGGGCTGACGGGCTGACGTGAAGGACTCCCAGAGACAAAGGTCCCCTACCTGGGCGGGAGAGCTCAGAGCTGTCATCCCCCAGTCAAACTCCGCTTTCCTGCTCACCTCCATCTTCTCAAACCAAGTTCGGGGTCCCCACTCATCTTTGAAGCGATTCCTTTTCTGAACCTCCCCACAGTTTCACGGACCAGATCCCATATTCACTCTCCTGTCCTTTAGGGGCTCCCACCCAGACAGAATGCAAGAGCCCTGTGTCGGAAGTCAGGACATCTGGCTTCCAATCTTGGGTTTCTAACACATGACCTTAGGGAATTTCAGTGCCTTAGCTGTGAAATGGGGATACCCTATCTGCCCTACCCTCTCTCAGGCTACCTACCCCAGTGGGATCAGACGTGACAGTGATGATGCAGGCAGATGACCAGAGATACGCTCCTCCAAAGTGCATGGCAAGTGCCCTCCCTCCACCTCCCTCTTCACTGATGCCATTCTCCTCTCAAAATTAGTATCTCTGCCAACAGGCAGGCAGGGCCACAACCCCACAGGCCTCCTCAACCCATCCTTTGGATCCCCATCCACCCCACTTCGTAGCCATGCCTCCTTCTGCCACTATGTTCTCAAGGGGCAGCAGCATGGCACCAGCGTGAATGGGGACCCTACCAGCCACCTGGCCCCACGTCCTTTGTCTGTGCACTGTGGAGGCCAATTGCTCCAATCAGTTCTGAGCACCAGGTACCTCTACCATACATTTCACCCTAGCAGCACTTTTACATGGACCTAGGAGATCATTTCGTTAGTACTGTAGTCTCTTTCCCTTATCTCCACATTCTCTCCCTCCACCCCTTTCACTTTGTCTACCTCCCCCACTCCTCCCACCCTTCCTCCTCTTTCCTTTATCTCCTCAAAGGATCCAGAAATTATGATATGTGATCTTTTGGTTCTGTCGTCCCAGTTCCTCAGTAGTGTCTGGGACACATGCTGACATTCAATAAGCACATTTTAAATGACTGGACGGCAGTTAGCTTCCTACACAGGAGCCCCATTCCCATGCTTAGCAGGAACTTTGTCTCCTCCTGACCAGGTTGGTTTCTCTTCTTCCTTGGGCCCTGACCAGCACGCTTTTCCTTCTTCTCTCCTCCTAGGTCCCAATCTTTGCAAAGAGGGAAAACTGAATGAAGCCTTTCAGAGCCATGAGGGGAAACAGAACCAGAAATGGCAGGCAGCCTAGCTTTAAGAAGAGACAGTTAAGGCTGAGGCAGGAGGATCAGTGTGAGTTTGGGACCAGCCTGGACCACAAAAATGAGCCCAAGGCCAGCCTGAACTGCACAGCAGGACCCTGTCTCAAAAAGACAAAAAAAGAAAAAAAAGAAAGAAAGAAAAGAAGAGAGAAATAGCTGAGGAGCTTTCCAAATGGCTCAGTAGATTAAAGTGCCTGTAAGCAGGTGCAGGGGCCAGTGTTCCATCCTCAGGCCTGCCATGCTGAACTCGTACCCACGGCATGCTGAGATGGCAGTTAAGAATGGGTGTGATGGCGCACGCCTGTAATCCCAGCTCTTGGGAGGCTGTAAACAAGCTGATCACTATGAGTTCAATCTAGTAGGGAGATGCTGAATACCCTGCAGACCCTCCACCCCGCAAAAAAAAAAGAAGAGATAGCTGAAGGTACTGATGAAGTGCTAGGTGGCTGGGCCAGAGGCCTCCTCCTTAGATTTTAGACTTCCAGCCATACTGCCACCTTACCCCTTGTTCCTAGGACCTAGCTTTCCCTCTCAGCTTCCTGCAAGCTTCCTCTCTGGCTGGCCCCAGATGCATCCCAGAAATCACACTGTGTTGCCCAATGGCATCACTCACTTAACTCCATCACTCTACCCAAGGCCTGAAGCTTCCCAGGCCAGCCAGGAATGGGATATAGGTCAGGATACAGGAATCAGAGGCAGTCTGCTCCAGGCTTGCTCTGCCACACACAACAGCCAAGGGGCCACAGCAATGTATTTGAGCTATAATTTTCTGTAAAATGGAAATAAATTGCCCATAAGTGACTGTGAGTATAAAGTGAAATGTCTGTCACTATTGTGCCACCATGCCTGGTCCATCCCTGGAGTATAAAAATTGAGGCAAGGTGTGATGACACACACCTATAATCCCAGCACTGGGAGGCTGAGGCAGGAAGATTATTGGGAGCTCAAGTCCAGCCTGGGCTACAAAGTGAGCTCAAAGACAGCCTGAGCTACATGTCAAGATCCAGTCTCTCAAGACCAGCCTGAACTGCATAGTGAGACCCTGTCTCAAAAAGACAAAAAAAAAAAAAAAAAAAAAAAAAAAAAAAAAAAAAAAAAAAAAAAAAAAAAAAAAAAAAAAAAAAAAAAAAAAAAAAAAAAAAAAAAAAAAAAAAAAAAAAAAAAAAAAAAAAAAAAAGATCCAGTCTCAAAAAGAAAAAAAAAAAGGTTGAGGAGTCATTTTTTTTTTTTTTTATATGTGAGAATGCACCATGCTAATATCACTTTTGACAAGGAAAGGTAAGGTCTAAGGTATAAGGGAGCTGAGTGCTGGGGTCATTATCCCAGAAGCACTGAGAGTAGAGATCTCTGAGAGTAGAGACAGCTGGAGGGGTATTAGTTTATCACCCTGATTAGAATATATCTATAGTATACACTATGTACACTCTGCCCCCAACATCAGGTGCTTCTGTGAAGAAAACACATCTCATCCAATTAGGTATATTCTTGAGTGTGTCCTTCCTGTCTACTGAGGCAAAGAAATCATTCCACCAAGGTGGTTTTCAGCCCTGCTAAACCCAACTAAGCAACAATGATCTGACTGAAGATGGAAAAGCTAAAAATAAACAGAGTCTGGGCTGTTTTTTAATTTGCTTGGAGCCAAATGAGCTGGAGCAGACCTGACCAGCAAGGGCAAGCAAGGTTGATGATAGGACAGTGAGAAGGGAGGAGGCAGGGGAGAGGAGGGACCACATCCTCAGGAAACCGGTGAGCTTCAAAGGCATCTCTAAGGGAGCCCTGTGGCACCAGATGTCAGGGCTCCTTAAACTCCAAGGAAAGACCTAATAAAATTAGCAACCCTTACTGGGCAGGACAGAGATGTGCTAGTTCTGTCTGAAAGACAAAAACAAAGGTACTATCCTAATGATGTGGTCTTTGGGGGGAAAAAACTTTAATTCTGTGTGGCAAGGAGTTCTGGGCACAGAGCTGGAAGATGCTAGAAATATAAGATAGAGGAGCTTTTCACTTTTATACTAGAAAGGAGTTTCATAGAGAATTTCTCCACAGCCTCCTGCTGTCCAAAGACAAGATGAGCTAAGCTTGGCCTTCCTGAAGCCAGCCCATTAGTCACGGCCCAGGGAAGCAGAACTCATGAACTTTAGTGACCACATCTGTGAGACCGCTGATCCATGGCCAGGTACTCACGTCATCCAGCTTCCGGTCTGTACCCAAGGCCAACAGGTTATTGAACTCTCTCTCCATCACCTGGCGGGCCTGGAGTCCACAGAGTAAGAGAAGAAATTCTGTGGTCAGTGACCTTCATACTATATTCCCCATTTCCTAGGGCCCAAGGGCAGGTGGAGCAGGACTTTGATGCATTTAGCTTGTCTGAAACCTTCACCACCACCATTTAGCTAATTTGAAACCTTCCTGAGGTTATTCTTTGTAACAAACCTCAGTGTCCTATTAGAAGTTAAACTTTTAACCTTAGAAAATTAGAAAACAATGTAATTTGGGGAATGGGGGTGGAGGGTGCCAGGGATCAGACTCCAGACCTTGCACTTGTCAGGCAGGCACTTGTGCCACTGAGTATCTCTTCAGCCTAAAATGTAATATTTTTTAAAGGGATTGTAATGAATGGAGGACTTTTAAGTATTGGGGGAAAATCATATCTGCTTGCCTTATGGTAGGGTGTGAGAAAAAGCATGCACACCATGAACAAACCAAACTTAATTTACTTGGGTTAAGTAAACGCGTTTCAAGGACCCAGATCACAAACGTACATTAGGAAGCCCACTCCATCATGGTTGCCAGTGGCTCCAGGCTGCACAGTGCACAGAAGCTTTTTCTCAGCTTCCCAGAAATTAACTCATTAAGAGAATGCCAGACACAGGAAAATTTCAAAACTTCCAGCTACCAAATACTTTGACCACTTCAAATGAAGCAGTCCACACTGAGTCAGACATCACCTTCTCCACTAGCTAAGCAATATGAATAGGTCAGGAAAATATGAACTCAGAGGAAGCACCAGGGAGGTGTCTCTGCTACAATTTACAGGGTTATAGCTGGCCACAAAATCTGGATGCATTTTTGAAGTAAATGGGAAGTAAAAGAAAGTAAAAAGCCCATTCCTGAGTAGAAGATAATAGAGACAGTAGTCTATAAGAATAGTCTACCCTGAAAGGAGAAGCATAATCAATATGCAAACATCCAGTGACATTGCTTCTCTGGTTGAGGAAAGCCTAGGGGGATAGGTACCAGTTTCAAAAACACCTCACAAAGCTGCATAAGGAGCCGGGAAAGTGGCAAATGAGGTAGAAGATAGGGGTAGAAAGAGAATGTTTAGGGGTATATCTGAACTCTTGTTAGAAAAGTGGGGCTCTGCACTATCCATTTTGACTGGTTAAGAGCTGTCACTGGTCACGAGGGGGCACTAAGGATACACTGGCCCTGTGAGCTGAACCCTAAAGGCCAGCTCACCACCCAGAACTTTGAGACAACATACCCCTACCCTCCCTCAAGACAAAAGGTGTCTACTCCCAGAATAGCCTGTGTAGCACTGGTGGCTGAGTTTCAAAAGCAATCTGGCAGCTGCAAACAGTCCAGACAAGAGCAGCTAAACAGATCTGGGGATAGAGGCAGGTCTATATGAGGAAAGGCTAAAAGAATTAAGACCACTCCAGCAGGAGAGACAAAGCCTTGGGCTCAGGGACAATATGATCAGAGCAGAAAGAAATTCAGTTTTCACAAAAGGTGAGAGCTGGTCAAATACCAGCATGCTTACTGAACTTAAACTATGAGGAGAAGGCAACTCCCTCCCCTAGGGCATATTTAGGGCAAATAAAATCAGGAAGTACTTTACACAACTGTTAGTACTTTTAGAATCCCATTACCCACAGGAAGTTAGAAAGGCCAAAAATATAAATCGGATCAGGAGAACTTAGATATATTTTTGGATGACAGCTCCATAATAATTATGAAATGAAACTCAAGAAGACATCTAATCTTCTGTGTTATTGACAGGCAGACAAAGTCCTGGCATGGGCAGGGTCTGGGCTGTGCTCTCTGGTACATTTAGCATTCTGCGGCCCTTAGGCCTAGGAGTAGATCCTACGGAGACAAAGGAAATCTGGATGGTCTGATCAGAGAAGCAGGTCAAGGAGAGGAAGGCAGAGTCTCAGCTACAATACAGAATTGGGAGGACATGCCGTGGCCACACGTGGATCTCATGGCTTTAGGTGACATAGGCACCACATTTGGAGTTCTGAGACTGTTGCAATGGCCCAGAAAAATTTCTCACCTCCAGCACATCTCAGAGCCCATACACAGCCTAAAGAAAGGGTTGTGTACCTGCGTGTTCTGTGTGGGGATCTGGAGGACCAAAGCCAGTGTGTTGTGGTCAAAGTTCTCATCCAAGGCCAGCAGGGCGCCATGGACACCACTCTCATGCAGGTTGCCTGCATAGTCCCGAAGCCCAATGGACTGGACCCAATGAACCACCTGGTCGTTGGTCCAGACCAGCACGTCTAGAGGGCAGAAGAAGCAAAGGGCAAAAAGGGAGAGCAGATTTGGCCCAGACCCCTCCAAGGACAGGAACAGAGCTCTCAGAGCCTACCAGCCTGCTCTCTGGCTCCTGCCCTCCCCCATCTCTCTGATCTGTCTCCTCCTCCCTCCATCCCTGCCAGCTTCTAAGCCTATGTCAGGCCAATAGTCTCCCAGTATTCTCCCCATATTCCCTGCACAGGTCTTCCCCCTCCCCAGACCAGAGTGGCCTTTCCTCATTTTCTACCTCTCTTCCCACCTAACTCAAACAGATCAAGGTTCATGAGCACACCACTCTAAGGCACTGTCCTGGGGCTTTGTCCCATTTTCCTGGTTGGAGGCTGCTGTCTCGGAGAGGGTTTAGCAAGGGTATGACTATACTGGCCATGACAATGTTTCCTGCATCAGGCTGGGGCTGTATCTTCCCTCTGGAGCTCGGAGGTTCCTGAGCTTCACAGGGCTTCTCCTCTGCCTGCATACCCCTTGAGAGCAGCCCACAGCCTGAGGGGCTTACCCTTGATCTCATGCTGGCTCTCCTCCCTCCTCTTCTCCAGCTCCTTCCGGTCATAATTCAGCCTCTTCAGACACATGATGCCATACTGAAGACTGGTCCTGTAGGCACACAGTGGCCGGAGCCACAGCCTCAGTGGGGTCATGCTCCCTCCCACCTGCCCTGCCTGTGCCAGCAGGTGTGGAGCCAGCTCAAGGGGCATTCAGCCCCTCCTACCCCTCCTGCCGCCAGCAGGGCTGCATGAGAGACAAGGTTACCCCCACCTCTCCCTCTCTGCTGCCTCACATGTTCCCTATCAGCTAGGGTATGGGACTAATTGATGGAACAGAAGTGCTTTGAGCGAAACCAACACATCCCTTCTCTCCAAACTTGCAAATAACAAAGACCTCATTAACCACAGTCAAAAAAAAAAAAAAAAAAGGAAAAAGCAAGCAGCTCCTTTTATACTCACTCCCACCTCTCTCAGAGTTCCCTCATACATGATGTAGCACAATGGGCTCCCTCACTCATTTGACCATCCTGTGGCTACCCTTACCCTCTCTCTGTAGCAGCCACACACGCACACCCCTTTGGGTCCTTGAAAGGTTACATAGACCTCTGTGCCTCAGGGCCTTTGAACTAGCTGGTCACTGTTCCCAGAACACCCACCTGCAACATACCTTATTCTTTTCTCTCCTTTAAGTGTTCTCAAGTATTACTTTCTCCGTGCAATCCACTTGTCACCTTATTATTCAGAATTAAAACTAAACTAATACCCCAATAGTATGTAGAAAAGTTATTAGGTCTGCATTTGTACCCGGAACAACTACTATGAAGACAATGATGTGCACTGTATTCATTACTGTGGCTAAACTGTCTCATTGTTATTCCTTATTAAAAGTAATTTAAAAAATGAAAACAAACAAACAATAGCAACAAAAAACTATACCACCTATACCATCACTACCACTGACCCACATTCCCATTACCCTTATATGGTCTAATTTTTTCCCTAGAACTCTTCATCTAGTCACATACCTTACATGTATTGTTCCTTAGAATGTAAGGAAATCATTTTAACATACCTTGTTGTCCTAACTTTCTAAGGAATGTTAAAGTATAAGATCCAGGAGGAAAAAAAAAAAAAAAAAAGATCCAGGAGGGCAGGAGATTTTGTTTTGTTCACTAATCTTAAACTTCTAACACATCATAGGTATTGTTTTATAATCCTCTAATAAATTAAATGAAATAATTCATATAAATTATGAAGAGAACTTACCAAGTAGCAGGCCAGAATAAGCACTGCATGAATGAAACCTAAGCCAGCTTGAGGGCCACAGATACTGTGGGTTACAAGGGACCCCAGACCAGAGGTCTGAGTTCTTCCTAATGCAGCAGTCGCTCCCCAAAGCATCCTTGCGTACACTGAGCCAGGACCTGCACAGCTCCAGGGACCCAGGACTCATTGCCTTCTCCAGGCAGCTCACACACCTTGGAAGGTCCAGACGGCTCTTGCTTAGCATGGAAAACTGCCTCATCCCTCAGCCTTCCTGGGCTTCTCAGTCCATGGAGGAACAGAACAGAAGGACCCTCCCACTGCAACTGCATCTCACTCTATTCGTGAGGCCTCTGCTTTGTGCAATTAAGTTAGGCAGACTATTCCCCCTCTCTCCTCTCAGCTGTGCCCTGAGAGTCCTTCTGCCTCCCTCAAAGCTCAGATGCATCATTTCTATGAATCCTCTCTGGATCACATACCTATTTATGGGCCGGGCGTATACCTCTGTGGCATAGCACCTGCCTGGAAAATGCAAGGTCCTAGGTTCAATTTCCAGTACCAAAGAACCTCACATATACCCATTTATTGCTCAGGCTGCTGACTTAAGACTTTGCTTAACATGAGAGTGTAGAATCGGTCAAATTCTATCTCACTTGCTATAATACCCAGGAATACAATATTTTGAAAGCTTCTGTGGTTCTCAGAGCTGCTCCAAGCATTGGTCAGACTGGACCTGAAGGCTGGCTCTGCCGCTTATAAGCTGGGGGTCACTAAGCACCTGTGAGAGAGGGTCCTTCTTGCCTTTTCAGGGTGTGGGGACAAGGAGTGAAAGGGCTCAGCCCAGCCCCAGGGACTTCTCCAACCCTCAGAAACAGGACCACTGCTAGAATGAAGGTTCTGATTACTGCGTGCATAGGTCTGACTCACACAGGAACTCCTTGGGGAGATGCAATTAGTAGAACACCCTGTCCAAGGAAAAACCCTTTGAGCTGGTGACAAGAGATGAGGGAACTCGTGTGTGATGGTCCATGCCTATAATCCCAGCCCTTGGGAGGCTGAGGCTGGAGAATTGTTGCAAGTTCCAGACTAGCCTGGGCTAGCTACAGAGTGAGCTTAAGGCTAGGCTGAATTACATAGCAAGACCTGGTCTTAAAAAGAACAGCAGAGCAAGAGATGGGGGAGTCAGCCTATTCCATTGTCGCCAGGCTGAGTCACCTGCTGCTCCTCAACTTCTGCTGGATTTATTTTCTCTGTCTGTAAAATAAGTTTTACACATCCCTTTCTTGTCATAAAAATTACGATTTCTAAGAAGTTTTCAAGCCCTCAGAACATGTTTATGAAATATTAGATGGAAGGAAAGCCGGTAAATGCATAGCTGAAATGAGGCATGTGAAAATGCTTTGGAAACTCCAAAGCACTTGAGATGTGGAGCCTGCGCTGGAACCAGGTGGCAGCCTGGGCTTTGCTCCCAACTCTGGTGACAGGGCTGAGGGAGGACTTCCACCATGCAGGCTGAGACTGGCTGACATCTTCCAGAAGCCCAGGACATCCCAGCTTGGCGAGGGACCAGTCCTTCTCCCAGCCCTATCAATCACCAGGCAGAGGACAGGTGCAGCTAGGTTTGGCAACCTCCTGGGCAAAGACAAAGGATTTCCTTTCAGCTCCAGTGCGGGGAGGGGAGGGGATTGCAGAGGGAGGACACAGGCTGCCCTTACAAGTTGGGCCTCACAAGTTGTGTTCAGGGTACCTGTGTCAGGACTGTGAGGGTTCCAGGACAGGAGTTCTGTAAGGTGGTGGCCCTGAGCTGGCAAACTGTTCCATCTGTGCTCTGCCAACATCCCTCAGTGACCTCAGGCTCCCATTACATGAAGAAGCTAACTAGATCCCATCCACATATAAAGTTCTGTTTTATGAGCTGGGGGTCATCAATAGCCCCCACATCCTTGGGGATCATCCACAGGGCTCTGAGGAAACCCTAAAAACCTACGCACTCCAGCCCCACCCAGCATTATCCACTCAAGGTAAAAGACCCGGCTGAAATAGCAGTGTGTGTTACTGGGTCATGGACACTACAAAGGACTACAACGGCTATCAGTTCGTGGAATCACTGCTACCCACCTCAATCTCCAACTTAAACACCCAGTGGACTAGGCTAGCAAATGCACATGAGGGAGGCAGGCTGCAGGGAGCTGGGAGAATCTGGAAAAGGCCCACCCCCCTGTAAGGGTGTCACTATCCACAGGTAGTAGGCCATTTCTGTGCCTGAATGTGCTGATGCAGCTCTTGGTCTTCCAAGAGAAGCCAGAAGTTTTTATGAAGTCTCCTTCTGTTTAAGTACTGGCAACCAAATTCATGGTTTTTAAAGCACACATGGGCCAAGCAAAACATATCTCAAGGCCAAATTGTGCCCATGGGCTGCCAGTTTGGAACCTCCACCACCACACTTTTGAGTAGAAGATCTCTTCAGTGAAGAGGAAGAGCAGGCTGGTTGATCCTCACATCAAAGAATATGAATCCAAAGCTGAGGGGCTCCAATGTGCAATATCAGCAGGAAAAAGCCCTAGACATCCTTTGTCCTTCAGCCTAGAGGGAGTGAGACACCAAACTAAATTTCACATTCAGTTTGAGTGTTTTCAGGGTAAGCAGATTTCTGCCAGCTCAAAGACAAGCTAAGAAATTCAGGCCTCAATGGGAAAATCTCAGACACTACAGAGACTGCTTTTTGTCTCAAGAGTTAGAGGCAGGAGGATCACATCACAATTGCAGGATAAGATGAAAATTCAGCAAGGGTGAAACTTTCTCAAGAGGTAAACCTAGTGTCAACTAGACCTGGCCATGGAAAGAGGAGAGGCACTTTTGCTCCGGGACACAGACAACCCCCACCAGCTGGGGGCGGCAGCCCCGGCTCCAGCTCCACTCACCGATGGAAGCTGTCCACCATCTTCAGGTGGACCCGCAGGTCCTTCTTGGTGAGGTGGTCCAGCATGCGAGCATCCACTAGGCACTCCATGAAGTAGCTACGGTACTGGGGCAGCCCCAGGCTAGGCAGCCACTCGTTTCCAATCCACTCATGATTCATGTCTCCATAGGCCAGGGTCTGGGGAGTGAGGAGAGGCAGCTATGTGGGGGCAGGGGAGGCAGTGCTACCAAGTTGCAGTGGGCATATCTGCTTGGGAGAAACTCTAACCAGTCCTCCTCCAAACAGGCAGAAGGCGGCCCAATAAACTTTTAGTTTCCATCAACTTTCTCCTGACTCAGCCTCCAGAGTACAGGATAACCAGTGTATACAACGATGGCCAGCTGAGGTGGGAGATTTTGAAGGGAGCTTTCCAAGATCCCAAAATGATCAAGTGCCACTCACGAATCAGTTATCTATGCTAATGGACAGGGGCAAGCAAGCATCCAGGCAGCAAAAAAATACAGACCCTTCTTGTTAATTCTGGAATGCTTGTGCAGTACTGCGCAGTCAACCTGCCTCCTTGGTTCTCCACGGACCTTGAACACACTGGGCCCAGTGGACCTGCAGAGTGGCAACGCAGGCCAGCCTTGCTCTGGAAAATGGCTGACCTCACCATCCACAGGCATGTGAAACACTGGCCAGGGCCAGGAACCAAAACAAGGGGCAGGGGGCTTACATGTGAATAGCCAGCAAGTTTTCTAAGAGTGATCCTCTGCCCCAAAGTCCTCCTGTAGCTCCTTTTCTGCCTCCCTCAGTCCTGTGCCAACTAGAAGTCACCCTCTGAGCAAGAGGGGGTTCCATGACTGCCACTTTTCAAAAGCTTTAGTTTTAAGAGCAACTCTTCACCAGACTTTCCTTGATGTTTTCAAGTTGGTAAATTTATTTTGTCGCCTTTTAGCATGGAAGTGTTGATGCATATAGAGCTACACATCACGTGTGTTCATCACTGAGTATAAAGTGAAGTTATAAAATATAATTGTGGACAGCACTGAAGTGAAAGACCAGACATTCACTCTCAGCACTGCTGAATCCACCTTCACACTGTTCTGCCCTTTCCCACTTGTCACTGTTACTCCCAGAGGTAACCACCCTGCTCAGCCTTCTGTCCAGCACTCCCCTGCCTTAAAAATGTGTTCGTAAGAGGGCTGGAGAGATAGCTCCATGGCACAAATGCCTGCCTGGCAAGTGCAAGGTTGTGAGTTTGAACCCTGACCCCACCAAAAAAAAAAAGAAAAAAATGTTCATAAGGCCAGGCGTGGTGGCGCACACCTATAGTCTCAGCACTTGGGAAGCTGAGGCAGGAGGATCAGTGTGAGTTCAAGACCAGCCTGGGCGGCAAAAGTGAGTTTGAGGCCAGCCTGAACTGCATAGTGAGACCCTGTCTCAAAAAGACAAGAAAGAAAGAAAGAAAAAGAAAAATGTGTTCACAGTGGCTGGGGGAGACAGCTCGGTGATCTAAGAGCCTGCCTGGCAAGTGCAAGGATCCGGGTTCAATCACCAGAACCCACATGCCATGCTGGCCTCTGGAACCGGGTGTGGTATGCACATCTATAATCCTAGCACTGGGGAGGCTGAGACAGGGGGATCACTATGAGTCTGAGCTGTGTAGCAAGACCCTGTACCAAATACATACATACATAAATACATAAATTAATTAACTAAGTTCACAGTTTTTATAATCACTCAGGTCTATTCTTCTAAACAATGTATTATCAACTGTGCATGTTTGGGGATTTTAGTGTCAAATTCTTTGAGGCTATCAGGACTTGCATGTTTTATTTCACAGATTTCTGGTCCCTCCCTTTCTCTGCTGCATAGTATTTTACTGAGTGAATGTGCACGATTGCTGACCAGTCCCTGTCTCGTGTGGATGGGGCTTCCCTGAAGGGGTAAACCATGCTGTTTCCTGGTTCCTTCTCAGTGGCACTTGTCACTACCTGATACTCTTTGTTTATTTGCTAACATGGTCTTTTTGATCCTTATTGCTATTGTGTCTTGATATTATTCCTTTGTTTGCTGCTCCGTGCCTGCTGTACTTGTTCAACAGCTTTTGTATCCAGAAAGCTCAGAAAGGCATAATACATGGTAAATGCTCAATGAACATTTATGCACTAAATGAAAGAGGGAGAAGCCTCTACTAGTTCACCAGAATGACACGGACATGGAGAGGGACAGTCATGCCAATCTGAATCTTTGCTTCCTGGGAAGTGAGTCGAAGTTGCAGAGAACTAAGCATGTAGTAGGGCACAACCCTGCAGGGCTCCTCGCCCGCCACCCTGAGAAACTACAGTAGGGGGCTAGTGGGGCACTGGCAGGAAGTCCAGCAGGAGCCAAGAAACTGCATCCAGGGCTGCTGGTGTGAAGAGGAGCATGAACACGGGTACTTGAGGGGCAGGGTGCCTCTGGAAGAATGCTGTCCTGACCTGAGAACTGTCCCAGCAGGCAGGAGTCTTACCTGAGCCCAGCTGCCCTCCTCACTGTCCTAGCAGGAGCAAGTGCCGCATGTCAGGGAAAACAAGCAAAGTCAAGAAACCCAGCGACCTCTCCCCGGGGCCCAGGGACAGTAGGCAGAAGATGCCCCAGCAGCAAGGTAGGTGGCCAGGGAAAGTGGTTGGTATGGTTTAGAGGAAGCAGAAGGCTGTGTGTGTATCCATGTGCATGGTGCAAGGGGAGCAAAGGTGTGGGGCAAAAACACACTTCCATGCCTCACAGGATTGGCTGAGAGCCAAGCAAGGTGTCAGGCTCTCCCAGCCCTGCTCCTGCACCAGGGATCAAGTCTTGGGCAAGGAACTTAGAGCTCAGGCCCTCACCTGGGAAAAGCCCTCTTTAGCCAGGCTCTTCCACTACAGTGTGCTAAGGGCCATGGGTAAGTTCATGTTCCTCTGGAACACACCACACAGATACAAAGCACTCCCAATCCCACCTCTTTCCCCTCGACCCTCCACCCTGAGACCAGGACCTGATGAACAACAGGGGCACCAAGCGTTCACAACCTTCCCCTCATCTCACGGAAGTCACCAATTCTAACCCCAGACCCACAGCCCAGGGCTACACTCACTGTTTTGGTGGATGTTGCGAGAGTCTCCATCTCCTCATGAGTGACCCAGACATTCCCAGAAGACTGTAGGCAGACAGGACACCTAATTGGTCCCACTTGGGGTCCCTATGGCCCAGGAGGCCCAGATCCCAAGGGCCAGGACAAAGCCCCCTCCCGAGTCCTCCTACATGCCTGGCCAGAGCCCTGCAGGCTGGCCAGCTCTGAGATCACTTTTAGCCTTGTATCTGCACTGCTCAGCATAGGGCAGCATGAACAGAAACTGTTGAGGGTACGTTTCCCAGATGGATGTGAGTGAATGGCGCTGACCACAGTGAGGGCTGACCATAATCACAGGGATAGACAACAGTGAGATTTGAGCTTCTGCTAAGGTTAGAGAGGGGTAGAACGCTTCAATGCTCTACACCTCCTCCAACCTGAACGCCAGAATTCCCATCACAGAGATCTGGACTTGTTGTCAGGCAGAGATGAGGAATTCATGTGTGGCATGTGATGGCAGTAAGGCAGACCTGTGGGACCCCCTCCTAAAGACTGGGGAACGCCCTTCATGAGGATGGAAGGGGCAGAGTGCATGGCTACCATATCCCCAAAGACCAAGAAAAGCTCTCTGCACACTATCCAGGGCCCCTGTAAGTGTCCCGGGTGAAGGAGGCCACTCACTGTTCTCGAGGTGGGTGGGGCGGAGGGACTGGTGAGTGACACCATCTCCTGGATGGCCAGCCGCAACTTGAGCCGGTGCAAGGCATTGCTGATGCCGATCTCCCGCTGGATCTCTGTGTCCGACAGGGCGGACATGATGGCACCACTCTTGACGTTGGCCCGACAGGCTGCCACATACCAGGCAGGCATCCCCACCCAGAGCTGCGGACATGAAGTGCAGGAGTAAGTCAAGCCTTTCCCCCAAGACTTGGCCTCACTGCCGAGAGGTTGGCCACACCAAGCTGGAGGCCAAGGCCAGCTCACCTGTAGTTTCGGCACAACCAACACAGAACACAGCTAGGAGCTTAGAAACAGAGATGACTATCATCAAACCATTTACAGATTAAAAATTAGACACCTAGGAAGGTAAAAGGATTTTCTCAGTATTGCAAACCTAATCAGCTACTAGGGGAAACCTGAAAGAGCCACAATGCTTATTAACTGACCCTCCTTGCCCAAATTTAGCTGCCTATGAGGCATTAGTAAACAGAATCTATTACGTTCTCCAAAATTTGTTCTAAGTGTGTCTGTGAGGACAGACGAACGCTTGGGGTGGCACATGTGCACTTGACAGGGGAGAAACATGCTGGGAAGGCTGTAGGGGCACCACCCACCTCCCAGGCATCCTTGTCCCAACCCACCCAATCTTCCCTCTACACACCAGGATGGATGCTTCTGTCCAGGCTCACCTCCAGCCAGGAAACCACCGTGGGGCCGTCCCACTGGGCAAAGGGCATTCCTTTTCTGCGGGCATCTTCAAGCAGCTGGTGTCTTATAAAAGGAGAAACAGCAAACTCACTAGTCTTTCCTTCTGTCTGCCAGGCTGGCTCCTGGGAACCACTGCGCTGGGCCAACAGCGGGGACATCCACTTCCCTGGTGCCCACCCATGGACTCCACTGCTCTATGCCAGAGCCATGTGACATTGAAAGGTGAGCAGGTGGGCAGGACACCCACCCCTCCACATCCAGAGATGAGGGGCTCTTACTGTGGGCACACGACCTACATATTGCAATCTACCCTTTGCCACAAGCCCTGGGGCACTTTCTCACAAACTCCTTGTTTCCTTCTCCCTACGGTTGTCCTAAGCACCTTCTAATAACTCAGGACATACTCCGATGTGCCCACATGGACCATCTAAGCTTAGGTAAGGCCTGGCTGGGCTCTGGCTCCCTGAGCTCAGTCCCATGGCAGCTGAGAAGAAGGAAAGTGGGCTGAGGCCTGGGCCCCACCCTGGCGGCTCTTACTTCTTCTTCAGCCGCCGGTCCTTCTCTGCTTGGGTCCCCAGCTTAGCAGGCACCAGAGGCTCCTGCAGACTGAGCTCGGAGTCTGTTAGCAGAACTGGAAGTAAAGAGATGCTTGTGTCAGGGGCCTCCTGTTTCTCTTCCCTTGGCCTGGGCCAGTGAGGAGGAGCAGAAGCAGCTAGAGGCTCCTTAGCATAGGATCTAACAGACCTCACATGATTCCTGTAGCCTCCTCCCCAGGTCTTATGCCCAGAGTGGCACTGGGAGGGTCACTGGACAGTGTCCCCCTGGGAGCCTCAGCCCTGAGAATATCTCAGGGCCAGATAGACCAAAGTTGCTCTACCTTAGAATCCTAGAAAGAACCTGTCCCTACTCCGAGCCTATGGGCAAAACAAACCCAGAGGGCAGACACAGGGGCTGGCAAGGCTCTGAGAGGATCATCCTGACCTGGCTCAGGTTGGGGATATCAGCACAGAGAGATGTATCTCCCAGCCTCTCCCTGGGTGCACCCACTCGTACAGATTGCAAAGAGCAACATATTCTGCTGTCTTCTGCTGAGGGTCTCCTGAATTCATGCTCGAACCCTACAGAATTTTTGGTAAAGGGCAGCATCTTAGGACTCACTGTGTCCTGGCCACTCCTCAAAGCCCAAATGGGCAGTAGGTATGGAAGATCCAGTAACCAGTCTGAGATGCTGTCATGGGTTTTTTGTGCCAACCATGTGGGGCACAGGAAATCATGAGGCTTTTCCCAGCACACCTCTGCCCTTGGTCAGACTTTGCTGCCTTCCCATCCCTCTGGCCCTGAGGATGGGGAGGAGGGTAAAGCTCTGTGTTGTTCCTGAGCTGAGACTCCCACAGCCTAAACAGGGGTACCCTCCTTCCCTCATCCTCCTGGCCCCTTCACCCTCATCTTCCTCCTCTTTTCATTCTTCCTCTTCCCTTGTATTCCTTGTTCAGTTAACTCTGTTCCAATTGGCACCTTTCCAAGGTGCAAGAAAGTCTAATTATGCATTTGGGTTCAAAAGAAATTCTTCTAGTTGATGGAGCGCCTCCCCAGCAAGAAATTCCTCATTGTTCCCACTGCCTCTGGAACTTCTAAGCCTCTTCCTCAAGCTCAGAGGCTGGCATCCTTCTCCCCTCTCCTACTATCCTCCTACTGCACTTTGAACACAGATGACAGCATACAAAGCCCTTTTGCCCACAGATTTTTCTCCTCCTCCGAGTGCACCCCCTCCTGCACACACAGGCCCCTTCCATTAGCCCTCCAGCTCCAGCTCAGAATGTCCAGCAGAGGAAGCTCTTCCTGCTGGCCCCTACAGCTAGGCCAGGGCTCCTGAAGCACTCTGGGCTTATCTCCGTTGTGCTGGTCTAGAAGAATCTCTTTATGTTTTCCTCTTCATTAGATACAAGGATCTTTGAAGAATGAGCTGTCTCTCCAACACCTTATACTATGCCACACAGGAGGTACTCAATAAGTGTTTGAGTTTTTTCTAGCCAGCGCCGAGCAATGGGCATCTCTCAGGACAACTGGCACAAGCACCGCAAGACTGGGGGCAAAAGAAAGCCCTATCACAAGAAGCAGAAGTATGAGTTGGGGCGCCCTGCTGCCAACACTAAGATTGGCGCCTGCTGCATACACACAGTCCAAGTTCGAGGAGGCAACAACAAGTACCAAGCCCTGCAGCTAGATGTGGGAAACTTCTCCTGGGGCTCTGAGCACCGTACTCGAAAAACAAGGATCATTGATGTTGTTTACAATGCATCGAATAATGATCTGGTCCGCACCAAGATCCTGGTGAAGAACTGCATTGTGCTCATCGACAGCATGCCGTACCGACAGTGGTACGAATCCCACTATGCACTGCCCCTGGGCCGAAAAAAGGGGGCCAAGCTGACTCCTGAGAAGGAGGAGATTTTAAACAAAAAACGATCGAAGAAAATTCAAAAGAAGTATGACGAAAGGAAAAAGAATGCCAAAATCAGCAGTCTTCTGGAGGCGCAGTTCCAGCAGGGCAAGCTTCTTGCTTGCATGGCATCAAGACCAGGCCAGTGCGGCCAAGCAGACGGCTGTGTGCTAGCGGGCAAAGAGCTGGGGTTCTAGCTGAGGAAAATCAAGGCCCAGAAAGGCAAATAAGCCTGCCCTCCTGGCTTAACTCATGTAATAAAGCTGTTTATTGTTCTAAAAAAAATGTTTGATCAAAAGATTGAAGAAGTAATAGAAAGAAAAGAAGGGAGGAAAAATAAGAAAAGAGAATACAATGGAGAGGAAGGAACAAAGTGAACACTCATTATGTACCTCCTGCACACCAAACATGACTTAGAGCTTCTACTACAGCGGTGTAACAGTGCTGCCCTGCCCAAACATTCTCTTGAACTAAATTTCTGTGAAGCCATCAATGAGTGTTTTTACACTCAGAATACCAAAAGTGAGTTTTAATCAAAAACTGACTCCTTCAAAGGTGAATTTCTCACACTGGATGTGGTGGTGCATGGCTGTAGTCCCAGAACTTGGGAGACTAAGGCAGGTGGATCTTTGTGAGTTTAAGGCCAGCCTGGTCTACAAAGGAACTCCAGGCTAGGCTGAGCTGCATAGTGAGACCCTATCTCAAACAGACAAAAAAAAAAAAAAATTCCCCTAAAGGTCTTGTACAGTATATCAGAGAGCCTTTCAACTAGGAGAAACCATAGAGGTTGGACCTTTCCCTCCGTCCAGGAATCTCTGCTATAGCAGACCAAGTAAAAGGCCATGTAGACGCTGTCTCACACTGAGGTGCAGCCGCTTGCTCCCTGCTGCGGCCATATGTCCCATGGGGATGTGGCTAACAGAAAATGCCATTGCTCTGGAGCTAGCATCTGCTGCCCACAGCTTCTACCTCTAGCCTTGGGAAGGAAGGCAGAGGAAGGCAGCCCCAGGACACCCTCGGCTTCTGACTCCCCAGTGTGCCCCCAGCCCTCTGCTAGGAAGGGGGCAGAGACCATGTCCCGTGGCTCCATCCCGACTCAGCTGCATCAGCCTGCCCTTCTCCTTCTTCCCAAACAGCCGGCCAATGGATGACTTGATGCCCTTGCGCTTGGCACCCTTGTGCAACGAGTCCTGGCTGCTGTTGCTGCTGCTGGGGTTGCTGCCTTGATCTTCCAAGGCACTAGAGGATGACAGCCAGGAGGGGGCAGAATAAGAAGAAATACATTTAAATAATAGCAGGAGAGGCACAGGTTAGAGCTCAAGCATGGGTGCTGAGGTTGGGGGAAGGGCCAGAGGGAGGGGATGTGATCAGAGCAGGTGATCTGATTGTAACATCTGATCAAACACCTACAGGTGTTTTCAAGAGAAGTGAGATGCTCTAGACCCTGGGACAGGTGAAATGCAGTCCCTCGGGAGGCAGAAGGAAGGCTGCTACAGCCTCTGGGGCAGAGAGATGGGAGGTGGGGGCTCCACTTACTTCTTGCCTTCCTCCTGGCTCAGGGCTGGGTGGCCAAGCTTCTCTAGCCGCAGCATCCTGGGTGAGGAAGGAGGAGAAGTCTCACATTTTATGGTGGCTTTATCCTCTCGGTTCTCTTCCCGAGACACTGGCGACTGAACAGATAGTGGAGCCGTCAGGGGGTAGAGGGTGAGATCTGGGGCTTGCCTACCCAGCCCAGATGAGGCAGAGGAACAAGAAAACTGAGCAACTATCAGGAGGCCCTATGGCCTCTCAAGTTCAGACTCAGACCCCAAAGCCCTGGGGAAGACGCCACAAGGGAAGGGCCTGGGAATAATCACCCATGAGTACCTAGACCACCAGGCAACACTCACCAGCAGCTTCCTCCTATGCTTTCTTAAATCACTGGGCTGGAAGAGAAAGAAAAGGGTGAGCAGGGGCAAGTGCTAGGCCTACGCCCACCCCAGGGGCAGCCCAGGGGTCTCAGGATGAGAACAGACTATTCAGTGTCTCTTGGGCTTAGGGGCCTAGAAAGAATGTCACCACTGAAAAACACTGGCCTGGCAAATGAAATCAGTGCTGCCTGTGGAAGAGAGGGACAGTGTGGGCAGTAGGTGGGGTTCTTAGGCATCTCATGCTTGTTCAAGGGAAAGGTGTTAAGAAAGCCCTTTGCTACTTGGGACATGTTGATAGCCTCACACGTGGGAAGAAGGTGATAGGCCCAAGTGAGGGGACCCCCTGCTCATCGGTTGCCCTAAAGCTCTCACCAAGGTCATGATCCCCATGCGGTCCAGGTCCTGGGCAGCACTGCGGGAGGTGAGTTTCGGTGTGGAGCGGCCACTGAGTGGAGGTGATGCACTGGCCAGGGACAGGGCGGTCAGCGAGGTAGGGATGGAACCGCGCTTGCGCAGCTGCGTCAGGTTTAGGGCTTCCATGCTGCCGCTGGTCACGCGTGTCTCGATCTCCTCCGCACGGAGCTCCGTGGATTCCTTTTCTTCCTGGATCATCCTGGGAGGCAGGCAGAACCAGATCTGGCAATTGGCCCAGCAAAGACTAGTACTTGTTAACCTTAAGGCCACGTACATAGTTTGTGGCCCCCCATAGTTTGTGGTATCTTCAAGAGAATGTCCGGAGCTTAGTGGCATCTCTCCCCTCCCCCCACCCTTCTTTATAACTGACTTGTGAAATCCCAAAGATGGCAATTGCTGAACCTCAGCAGCCTGTATAGCTATATACTTTGGTTCAGACTGTCCCTTGAAGCTGTTACTAACATTACAAAGCTCACAGAACACACACCAGTGAGATAGCTCAGTGGACTAAGCGCCTGTTTAGGCAAGTGTAGGGACTGGGGCTCAATCCCCAGCACCACATGCCATGCCAGCCCTGCCCTTGAGTGTGCTGAGCCAGCACTGAGACCAGCTAGGGTGGTGTACACCTATAATCCCAGCGCTGGGGAGGCTGAAAACAGGAGGATCACTGAGTCCAAGCTGCAGAGTGATACCCTGTACCAAATACATTCCCTAAAAAAAAAAAACCCTCACAAAACAGGAAGGACAAAGCAAAGGTTGTTATCATTCTCTCTGCCACCGGTTTTGGCTCTGTGCCTCATTTGAAATGGCAGCCATAGCAGAGAAGCCTAAGTCTGCATCTCAGCTCTGCTGCACACTGCGTGGCTTTGGGCAGGTTGTTTAATTGATCCAAACTTCTATTTTCTTGTCTACAACACAGAGGTCATCTTGCCTGCACCAAGGAGTGGGGTGAGACTGACAGTAACATGAACTTTTCACCCTGACCCAGCCTCTGCAGTGGGAGCTACAATCTTAGCAGTCAAGACAAGGCCCAGGGCACAGTTCATCCTCCCAAGCCTGGCCACAGGCCTGCCTGGGGACAGGAGAGAAGTCCTGAGAGTTATTCTGAGGCCCTGCTCCTCTTAGATCCAACTGGGCCAGAACCTTGCCTGATGCTCCACAGAGGGCCACTTGCCTATGACCCTCGAAGGTGCAGCTGTGAGAGGCAAATGAAGGCAGGACCTTTCCTGCCCTGTCCTTCCAGGCAGCCCCAGCCTCCTTCCTGCCCCAACCTGATCTCTTTGTTGATGGCGTCCAGCTGCTCCTGCAGCATCACAGCCAAAGTCTGGGCATCTGAGTGGCCACTGGGGGAGACAACATCAACAGAGGCCACGAGACCCCCTGGCTCATCTTCATCCACATCAGAGATCTCAGGGTCACTGTCAAAGGCAGCAGTAGCCTTGGGGGCCAGCACGCCAGGCAGCGGAGATGGCTCCCAGTCCTAAGCAGAGGAGGAGGGCAAAAGAGTAGTGATCAGACACCAAGACAGCTGAGGAGAGCTCCCCACCCAGCCCAGTACCGCATCTCCTAGGAGCTTGTTAGACATGCTGGCCCCTGATCTGAGATCTGACTCCCAGGTGGTTTGTTTGTACAGTAAGGTCTGAGAACTGCTGCCCCAGCTCACACAAGAGATTAGATAACAGAGTGGCTAAGAACAGACTCTAGAAAGACCACATTGGCTTGGATCTCAACTCCATCAAATACTGGGAAGGTTGCCTAACTTCCGTGTGCCTTAGTTTCTTCATCTGTAAAACAGGGACAGCAACAATACCTACCCTGTCAGCAGTTATGAAGCCTAAGTGAAGAAACGCAAGTGACCCTCTTAGCAAAGGGTCTGGGCAAAAAACAGACACTATGTAAAGGCTATTGGTTTTGTTTGTACAAACCCACAAAAGGTGACTAGATCCAGGGACCAAGGCAAGGCCAAGAAGCCATGAGTGTCTTGTGTCTCCCAGAGTTGGAGAACATTACAAGATCAACTCTGAGTGGTAATGGCTTTTCCAAAATCATCCTATAAACCTCTTCAGCAGAGCAAGGTCCCAAAGAAGAGAAAAACCAGAATGGAGCTGAGGAAACCGGAAAAGTAGGGCAAGAAAAGGAAGCATCCAGAACGTAGCCTCTGTGACCCAAGCTCTCCCATTTCTCCCTTAGGGTTCTGCTCTAATCCCTGTCACCATCAGTTTGAGTTCCTGGGTAGCTGCTATGTCTTTGTAATGGAATAGAAAAGGACAGAGGAAGGGACAAAAAGATTATGATCAGCCTGGGCTCCATAAGGGCAGAGAAGTTTCCCCCAGCAGACCAGACGCTCCTTCTGTCTCTATCTGTATCTGCTAGTGCACCAGAGCATGTAGAGGACCCAGACATGCTCAGGACAAACAATTAGTAGGCCCCACAGGAATCAGAAGTCGGCCTTTTATAGCACTTTATCTTCCGTTACTCTCCTCAATCTCCCTTGGCCAAATGATACAGGGTGAGGCCACAGCTGCTCCTCAGAAAATTCCAGGTGTCATCCCAAGAGCCAGGTAACCTGTCATCCTTCCTTTCCCCTATAAATCACAAATGTTGTTCCAGGAGGCTTGCCAATTGTATCTTACCCCCCACGGCCCCTCCGTGACCACCAGAAACACACGCCTGCACACCCAGGCACACGCACACACGCTTCAGTGGGGCCTTGGGGCCTTGCTGGCTGCCTTCCAGTCCCTACCTCCAGCCCACCAGGAGGCCAAGGCAAAGGGGAGCACAGCTGTTGCAGCTGACAATGGCCCCAACCCCAGGGCTGCAGCTGTCGTGGATATGGGGGTGGGCAGGGGAGGATTTGCACCACATGCCAGCCGTCTGTGTAACTGGAGCCAGGCACAGGGCCAAACTGACCCTAAACTCCCCAGTGAGAGCCCCACACACTAACCCCTCCACCCCCTCACCTTGGATTCTTCCCTCAGGGAGGAGTACCGGCGATGCAGGCCTGGGGGTTCACGGGCAGTGGCACCCAAGGAGAATCTTACGTCCACTGCACTGCCCATGTGTGACCTTGAGAGGATGGCAGGGAAGAGAAAGGACAGGCCCTGAGGACCAAGAGACCCAACCAATCTTCAGCTCAGGGAAGTTTAACGGAACATGTCACTGTCATACTTGTTTGACGAGCTGCCATGTCAGCGCTAGATTTAGACTTGTGCTCTGCTGCTCTAGGGCCAGAATCACCAAGGGAGAAAGTTCTAGGGAGCAGCCTTCCATTTAGTATAAGAGGGATCTTCTCATAGTTTATTATGCATTTAAAAAGTTGAGCTCTCTGTCAGGTATTCAAGAAGGTCAGGTATTCTCTGGCCTTCTGCTCAGAACTGCAGGTGGGTTGCAGGCTCTGAGAGCTCTGAGGGATGACCGCCAAAGGTCTTTGTGTCTAGATATTCTTCCCCAGAAACTTTACTCCGGTTTTCTGATAATCTAGACTGAGTTCCTAATTTGGCTAAAATTTACCCAATACGCCCCCACCCTGTTCTCAGGAAGCTTTGGGAGGCCTTGATACTGTATTAGAGGCACAGGCTAGATTCTAGGGAGCTAGAAGCAGTCTCTGAAGAGTCTAAAAGCCTACTTTGATGCTTCTGTGCCTTTTCAGCTGGGGGCCAAGTGAAGCCCCTCTTTTCCATTACAATTCAGCTCCAATTCAGTGATGGACCCAGTGATTGTACAGTCAAAGCTAAGAATTCTCAGCAAGTAAGGAACGTATACAGTGGTAAAAGGCTTGGAATAGCCTGGGACAGGTCTTATTAAATGAAGGGCAGCTCTTCTGGTCACCTACAGGAAGGAAAAAGCAGACTCCCAGCTTTCACTGTATATCTCTGCTTCCCACCTGTTTTTACATTCCTATAGTGCTATAGTAATTTCTGATGAACCTAAAGATGGCGCTTGAGTTTCTACCACCCTACACTCCACACATTTCTCCCCTCGAGTTCGTTTTTCCCTAATTCTCCACACATACCTATTTCCTGCTCTTCCACACATACCTATGTCCTTTCACCTTTCTTTATAGTAACTGATCCCCGTATCTCTAGTATAATGAGAGCGTTAGCGAAGAGGACCTCTAAGGATTGTGCTTCACAGAGAAAACAGCCAGGAGCCCTGAACCTTGAGTGGCACTAACCACCTCAGTCTCCTCAATCTTCACCCTGTCTTTCTGGGTAGAGAACCGAGGGCAGGTTTGAGCTAAAAGTTCAATGCCAACTGCTTCCCAAAATGTGGAGAAAAATCCAGAGCTTCTCTAAAGGCACGAGCCACAATTCACTTCTCTGTCTCATATACTGCTTTCAGGTAAAGGGACACCAGAACTGTATGAGTACTATGGTGTCTCAACTTCCAATGGTAAGGAAAGTTTTCCTGCCTCAGTTCAGTTCAGCTACCTCTGCCCACTTCTTCCTATCCAAACTCAGGTGATCCTGGCTCTCAAAAAACAACTGGGTCTCAGAAAAACTAGAGTGGGACTCTGCATCAGTGGGCTTTGTGGGGCATATAATCCTGAAGACCCCTCTCAAGGGCATGCCCACTGTCAGGGACAGAGGCATAGTAGTGAGAAGAGCAGCCTCTGATTTCTTGCCTCTCTGCATCCTCAGAGGACAAACACTCCCTTCCTAACTGCCCACCTGACCAACTCTCTAAGCCTCAGTGTCCCACCCTGAATAGGAGGAGGACCCGGAGGTCCTGGGTGGTCTTTGGTCAGGGAAGTCTCCCCACTGCAGTACCTGGAATGGATGCCATCCACAAGTGGCCCCCCTCGGCCCTTCAGCTGGTCCACCTCTTGGCGTAGCTTCTCAATCTCTTCAGACAGGCGGCCCTGTGCCAGGAAGACCCAGGGTGGGTGAAGGACAGGGACGGGCAGAGAGGACAGCGTGGGAATCAGAGAGGAACAAAGAGGACAAGAGCATTGGGGAGAAGCAGAATTCACTGCAAAGGCCAAAGACAGGGGCTGTGGGCCAGGCCACTGAGGGCACTAATGAGATGGGGCGCCAACTGGAAAGTGAGCAAAAGGGCCCCAAGGGGCTGGGCCAGGCAGGTACTGTACGGGCTGAGCTGGCAGACCAGGTTGCTGACCCTCATCATCTCACAGAAGCCTGACAAGCAAGGCCAGACAGCAGGGACCCAGCCCCCTCCACACATGCTGGGGCAGGGTGCTGGCAAGTCCTCCCAGAATCACTGGGTCTGAGGAGGCTCCAAGTCCTTGGACTGAGCCCTTCCTGGCCCTATGCTTATGGTCTCCGTGGTTTTTTTTTTTTTTTTTTTTTTTGACTCTGGAGAATGATATACAGTGTCTACTGCTTTGGGCTGTAGCACAGCATGGAAAGTAACTTCCATGCATGGGCTGGTGCTGGGTATCAGCAGGTGCGTGGCAAGGCACCCGTGTCCTTTCCTTACTGCACCCCTGTCCTCCAGGCCGCGCAGTGGGGCTGTGCTGGGTACCTTGTGGTGATGCTGCTCCTCGATCTGGCGCTGGGAGCTTTCTAGCTCCTGGATCAGTGTGTTCTAGGGGAGATCAGCTGTGAGCCAACACTCCCTACCCACCACCTCCCCTACTCTTATTAGGCCTGTGGTGGTTTCCTCTCCCAGGAGAGTGCACTCCCCTCCACCACCAGGCCTACTCTCCCAGCCCACCTCTGCAGGGCTCCCACCCAGACACTCCTCCCTCCCTTATGTCCCTAGTTTCAGCCCCGCCCCATCCCTGACTAGCCTATCACATCCCAAGCGGCCACTCTGGCCCCGCCCAATGCACCTTCTCCTCCAGGGCCGCCATGCGCTCTTTGAGGTGCAGCTGCAGGCGCTCGTTGGACTCGCTAAGCAGCCGGTCCACGGTGTCCGATAGCCTTTTGTTATGGTCCTCGTTCATCTTCTCCCGCTGGCGCACCTGCACAGCCGGCCCACCTTACACCAAGCTACCTCAGAGCTTTGTTGTTGCCCTCCTTGGGACCCACTCATTCCGCTACCTCCCTCAACATACCATCCTGGGAGCCTCCCCCAGAGGCTACAGGAGAGCCCAGCCTGCTGCCCTCACCCTTGCCAGCTCCTGGTTCTTCTCCTCCAGCTGCCCTTCCAGCTGCCGCAGATGCTCCTCTATGTTTCCGTGCCGTTCTTCAGCCTAGGAGCAGAGATGGCTCAGTGGATGCTAGGGATCTCTGCCCTCTTGCCTCAGCCGCATGCCCCACTAGCCTTGGTTCCTGGCAGTCTTGGATGTTCAGGCTTCAGCTGCTAAGTAACCTCAGCCTTCTACTTTTACCATCTTGGTGTGAAACTGAAATTCCCCACTGCCTTTGCTCACAAGCACCTGACCCCTGGCGGGTTCTCTACTTCCCACTTGGATCTGGTAACAAAAGAGGCTGTCAGTCCCTTCCACGTCCAAAAAAGGCTCCATTTGAAAGGAGAAGCTGGGCCCGGCAGGATGACTCAGTGGTCTAAAGTGCCTGCTTAGGAAAGCTTGGGCGGCTGCAGGGACCACAGTTCGATCCCCCGCACCACATGCTGCGCCAGCCCTGCCCTCAGGGCAGGCTGAGCAGGCCATAGAAATAAACAAACAAAAGTTCTGAAACAAGAAAAAAAAAAAATTTTTTTTTAAATGTGTTTATTTGAAAGGAGAAGCTACAGTATATCACCTCTGTGCCTCTAGATAGATGGAACTTCACTTAAGACCACAGACTCAAGCCAGATGGCCTGGGTTCAAATCCTGGTTCCCTCTTTTACCAGCCATGTTCCTGAACTTCTCTATGTCTTCTAGTTTCCTCAACTGTACAATGGACAATAACAGCACCTGTACACACCAGGCCATTGCAGGGACTGCAGGAAACAGTCCTTGGAAAACAGAACACGATAAGCACTCAACAATGCTAAATTTGCATGATTATTACCCTTGTACTAAACCAGCCCAGGCAGAGCCATCTCTCCTGCCACCTATGTGTCTCCAGAGATGGGAGACCCTATTGTTTCTGCTGACAAGATAGTCTAGAATATGCTGTGGCACAGTCAGGAAATCTGTCCTTAAAATTCTCCTGCTATGACTCACTTGAACATATTCATCACTTCAGCCCCTCCCCTTTTGTCACCTTCTGCTCCGCAGCCCACACATAACATCCTCTGTTATAATTTAACCCATGCCCTTCCTTCTTAGCGTTGGAAAGATAGACCCTAGAGCCACCAACGCCAACTCCACCATCAAGGAGAAAAGGATACTGGGCTCCAGGGAGGGGGTGACTTCCCAGTAGACGTGGCCCTGGGCCTACTGAGGCAGGCACAGTCAGGCTATGGGTTCCCTCCCCAGAGCTTCCAAGCTGCCACACTAGTACACTGGCCAACCTCTCTCCTTCAGAGGCTCTAGGGCCAGGTGCTTACTCAACACTGGTTTTCTTCTGTCCCTGGGTTTGGTTGTAGTTATGATGATTCTCATTACATTACAACCCACCTGACAAAGCCTCTATCTGGCTGAAGGGATACCTAAATTCTTCTGTTTAACCCTCAGCATAACTAAGTCCAAGCAGTTCCCTAACTCCTCCAGCACCTGTTTGTTTTTAGCCCGCACCCATCTAGGAATTATTAACCCATAGAGTTAGCTCTTTATTAAGTAAAGTGATATTTCCTTTTAATCATCCTAAATCCTAAAGCTACAGCCATCAAGCAGCCAGGGGTTGTCCCTAGTCCTAGAACTTTTCAATTGCTAAAGAATGAAGTGCACAACTTAAATTCCTACCCTACAACCCCTCCAGGGATATACAGACTTTGATTATATTAACCATAGACCTTTTTCCCACTGCATCTTCCAAAACTAAAAATCCTAATCTTCCCATTTTAGCCCCAATGGGAAAGAAGTCTCAACTATATTGCTGTCAGTGGTAATACAAATACTCTGCACGGGTGTAGTCTTTCTCCTTAAAGTATTCTCATTCCTCCTTCCAATGGGATAAAGGGCAGGGATTGCTCTTCCCGTAACAGACACTAGGTAGCAGCATATCCTAGCGGCACGCAGTGAGAAACAGTTTTATGGCTCAAGGCTCAATGTGTCTCCCAATGTGCCAGAATGACAGAACCAAGAGAGCACCAAGACCAGCTCCCGGTGCCCCACCTGGCACCATAAGAGGAGCATCCTCCTGTAAAGGGGAACAGTGGCAGCTCACAAGCCCTGGCCCACTTGCCTTGGTGAGGGCTGCAATTCTCTGGGCCAGCTCAGCCTCCACCTCCGGCAGTGTTTCTGCCTTGCGCATCGTCTGCTGCAGCTTCTGCTCTGCCACCTCCAGCAGCTCCTGTAGATGTCGGGCCTTCTCCTCGCACTAGCAGTGCAAGGGAAAGGATGGGGGGAGTGACTCAGAGAGAACACAAAGCCTCCCTACCCCTGCCCCAGCCTCAGCAGAGAACAGGCAACAGGTCAGAAGTAACAAGAATAAGCTTGGTTCTTGACTGCTCCTTTCCCAAGGAGATCTGCAGGACTCCAGGGGCTCCTGGGCCGCCAAGAAGTGGTTCTGACAAAACTATCAGGACGTCTAGGGTCAAGTGCAATCTCTACCCCATCTAGAGAAGTTACCTGGCGATGCAGGGACTCCTTGTTGGCCAACTCATTCTCCAGCTTGTCATTGAGATCATGGATGGATGTGGCCTCACGCTGAGCAGCCAGGTAGCGCTTTTCCAGGGTGGTGATTCGCTCCTCCATGTCCTCCTTCTGGGCCAAAGCCTGGATGGGGGCAGGAGGAGGAGAGGAAGAGCGGTCAGCCTTTCCCTGCCCCTCCTCTCCGCAGCTCCCTTCCAACGCGTGCACAGAGTGTCATCTGTGTTCTCCTCTCAGTGTCTGGCCATGAGCCAATCACCCCATCACTTCTCCTCACACTGGGCCCCTAGAGTTTTCAATCTTACACTCCCAGTTCTTTCCCAGGCCTCTGCCACACCCTCCCAAGCGTCAAATGCCTGCACCTGACAAGAGCAGGGAAGTGACAGCAGATGGCGTAGGACCTCGCTCACCTCTCGGAGGTCCCGCTGGTGTTTGCTGCTCAGCTCCTCTGACTTAATAAGGTCCCGGCGGGCTGTGCCCAGGTCCTCTTCAAGTTCTGTCACAGTTGCTGTCAGGGTGACCAGTCGCTCCCGGGCCTGGCTCAACTCAAAGTTTTGCTTCTCCAGGAGCTCCTGCAGCTCCTCTACCCGGCCCATGTCCTCCTCCAGGGACAGGGAGCCACCAGTCAGTCACGAGCCTCAGCGCATCTCCCTCTGCCCCACCCCGGGAAGGTGAAGAACCACACATCCACAGCAGATCATGGGTCTGCCCCAACACCGGGGCACAAGTCACATACACTTTCCATCCCCAGGACCCCAGGAGCTGATTCCTGAAGAAGACCAAACACCTATGTCCTCCTGAGTATTTCTTGGAAACAACAGTTTCTATCTGTACCTGCAGCCTCTTGCAACCCAGAAAAGACAAATTATGGGGACAAAGACTCCAGGAGGAATCTTGCCTGCTGCTGACATGCAAGGCAGATGGCTTCTAACAATTCAGTGAGCAAGCCTTGTGTATCTCACATAAAATCAAAATCTATACATTTCTTTGCAGCTGGAGTGCAGAGAAGAAGGAAAGAGAAATGGAAACGTTGTAGAAAGCCCTGTATTTAATTCAAGCAGTGACTACTGAACTCAGGCAGGCAGGGTCTCCCTTTCCTGTGTTGGGGATCAGAGAGGGCCCGGCCGTGCAGGCCTCCATTACCCACCTTCCATAGACGTTTTGGTCCCAGCTCCATAGTCCCCTCTTCTGCCACTCCATCCCGAACCGCTGCCCCCTGCTGCAGGGCAGACACCTATTGGGGACAGTGCCTGGCAGTGAGTGAAAAAGAGCTACCTACACATCCAGACCTGCTCCTGGAGGGTGCCTGGCCAAGCCTTGGTTCCCAGGGTCCGGCCGTCATGGGGAGAAGCTCCACGAGGCGGAATACTGTGAGGCTCGGGTAAATACTCCAGGCTTCCAGGAGCTGTGGCCTACAGACTGAGTGTGGACTGAAAACTCACCTGCTGGTGGGCTCCTGCCAGCTGCTCCTCCAAGGTGGTAACTCGCTCCAGCGCTGCCCGGAGCCGCTCTCGTACCTGCCCAGGTAAGAAGAGATAGATGAAAAAGGGGAGCCCCAGCGGACTTAAGCTGGAGGAGCCCAGGCTTGGTCTACTGCTGCCAACTATGAGAGGAAGTGAGGGCCACCCACAGGCACACTTCTAGGAGGTGACCTAGTAGGACGAGGAATTGGGCCAGTGGAAGGATGGAGTCAGTCCTGAAACTGGAAGACAGCATTTCCTAAATAATTTATGCGGGAAAGGGACACAGGAGGCTCCAGGGGCGAGAGCAGGGCCAGGTGGGTACCTTCTCGTCCAGGGCCTTGTGGTGCTCAAACAGCGACTTGAGAGCCTTGAGCACCTCCACCTCACTGGAGACCCCCGAAGGTGACTGGGCCTGGCGTTTCACCACAGTCATCCGCAGGGACCGCTCATGGCGGGAAACCAGGCATTCCAGATGTTCTAGAAGCAGCTGGCAGGGAGCAGTGGGGAGCAGGAGGGACAGCCGTGAGTACGTGCCTCTGGGGCCATGAGTGGGGTCCATCAGATCACCCAGTGGACACAGGCACAGCCAGCCATCCCAGTATTATAATGTCAAAATTCTTCTGTGTGCTAAATCATTGCCACCAAATTCAACATGCTAGTCACTCTGGTCTGATGCCAGTCACACTCTGGTCACCCCCACTTACCCTTGTGTTGTTCCGTTCTGCTTTCAGCTCTGATATTTCTTCCTCCCGTTCTAGAAGCTGTTCCCGACACATGCTCAGCTCCCGGGTTAAGGTGGCAAATTCCTGAAAACCCCCAGGGCCTCTCAGTGCTTCGGGATTTGCACCCTAAGCACTGTCCTGCATGTTGGAGTCCATGGGGGGTGCTTCTCTCACCCACCCCTGACCTCCACCTGCCCCTAGAGACTCCTAGTCCATCGTGCTGCAGGGCAACAAAACTGACTGCTAGTGAGAGCTTCCCCAGGGGCTCTGTGTTGCTGAGGCTGCTGTGTGGGCCAGTACCTGTCAGGATCTTTGGGAACTGGCTGTCACCCAGGAGCAAGGAAGTCACTGGGTCTGCTCTGCCCCATCTAGTCCCCACCCATCCTTTCCATTTCAGAGTTGTCCTGTAGTAACTAATGGAGGGCAAGGCTGGCTCCATGGCGCAGAATGAGGGCCATGCCGAAGCATATGGATGTTCGAGATGGCAGGGAAGGGTGTGCTGATGCTTCTGTCTGAGGGGTCCCCAGGGAGTTCTCCTCTATCCCTTCCCCAGGCTCTGCAACCTACAGGATGTGGCTAGTGAAATAAGAGAATAGGTGGAACACACACGCGCGCACACACACACACACACACACACACACACACACACACACTCTAAAGCAAGAGGACCTGCAGAACCAGTCAGCCATGTGAGCTCAGCTCTGGCTTCCTGGGAGTCCCCTTCTGATACCACAGCATGTCTTGGCTTTACTTGGGCACCAAATACCTTATCTAGCATCACCCATACTGGTAGGCCCAGGCCCTTTCAGAAACTTTGTCTTCTGTCAACAACAGCATCTAGGGGTGAGGCACTGGCCTGAAGTTTCTTACCTACTTAATAGCCCTCGCCAAATCCTAGGAAGATCTTAGATACATGACCCAAGCTCTGGCTGCCAACATCTTAGAGAAACCAAAGGCTGCAGCCCTGTCCCCCGCCACAGCCTTCCTTGTACACCAGAGCTGTCACCAGAGGATGAATTCCCAAAGCAGCCTCCCTTGTCACTCCAGACCACAGAAAAGGAGAGACAGGGGTTGTGGGAAGGGACAAAAGACCAGAGAAGCCAGAGCATGCGCAAGTCAGAACCCCTACTCCTTGATTTTTGCGCTTCTGTCAAGGCCATGGCCAAAGGCAGCGAGGCATAGCATTTTACACCCTGGAAGCAGAAGCCTGGGCCTGAACCCTCAGCTCACACACATACAGGTACAGTCACACTTGCAGACACAGACACATACACACTCACATGTTCACTCACATGCAGACTTGTATCCTGGGGCAGGCCTCAATGGCCTGTCCCCAAGCCCCATGATGCAAAGGGCTGTGACACTCTGCTCTCCCTCCTCAAACCCAGTAGCAGCTTGGTCCTTCCTCCTCAGGATGCCTGGCCCCTTCTTACCCAACTCTAAGCCATCTGACAGACTGCTATTAGGATGACCTGATTCATACCATTCCACAAAGTTAAACATACATATGGTATGGTCAAAACATACAGTGAATGATGAATTTTTAAAAAATTATTACAATAAAAAATGCATTGCTATTAATCTCTCCCCTCAGAATTCTCCCCCTCACTTTGAACATACTTTTCCCATCATTCTTGCCACATTCTGAAGCAATTCTGGCAATGCTGTTTCGTGAGGATCACATCCTTATAAGATGAAGATTCAGTGAATGCTCTGCCAAGTGCCATCCAATGGAAAGCTGGGCTCAGAAAAATATTAGCATGTGTTCAACCACCATAGGCACCAGATCTGGCTGCTCCCCAAAGTCAAAATGACCATGAAAGGTTAATGTTCTGAGTTCAACAAAAGAGGATTTCCAGAATTGCTTCAGAGAGTGGCAGGGGGCAGTGGAGATGGTGCCACAGTATAAAAAAAGAAAGTGGAAGGAAGGAAGGAAGGAAGGAAGGAAGGAAGGAAAGAAGGAAGAAAGAAAGAAAGAAAGAAAGAAAGAAAGAAAGAAAGAAAGAAAGAAAGAAGTTTAAAATGAGGGATAGTATTTTGTGGAAAGCTACTGACAATGTGCTTTTGCCTCTAATAATTTTTAAAGCATAATTAAATATTTAAGTATTTTTCAATCATACCTTTAAAAAAAAAAAAAAAAGAAAGAAAAAGAAAAAAGCAGCCGGGTGTGGTGGCGCACGTCTGTAATCCCAGCACTCGGGAAGTTGAGACAGGAGGATCGGTGTGAGTACGAAACCAGCCTGGGCTACAAAAGTGAGCTCAGGGCCAGCCTGAACTGCATAGCAAGACCCTGTCTCAAAAAGACAAAAAAAAAAAAATTATACCTTGCATTCTTATCATTTTCAAATTTCTATCTCAAAGCCTCTTTACCTCTAAGACCCAGCCCACCTGGCTCATTTGCCTGTTTCCAAATACCAGCAAGCCTTCCCAGGCCATAGCTTTACTGGGTGGACTCCCTTTTCCTGTAGAACTGAACCCTCTCTGCTACTTGAATAAAGTGGATTCCTTTCAAAGCCCCTCACCAACAGCCCAGCCTCCAGGGAACCTTCTCAGACTCTTCAGCGGAAGCCTCCCTGACTCCCCTGAAAACCATTCAAGCCAAGCATGGTGGCTCATGACTGCAATCCCAGTACTTGGGAGGCTGAGGCAGGAGGATTGCTGAGAGTTCTAGGCCAGCCTGGACTATACAGAGTTCAAGACCAAGCTTGAACTGCATGATGATAAGGCTGTATCAAAGAAAGAAAGAAAGAAAGAAAGAAAGAAAGAAAGAAAGAAAGAAAGAAAGAAAGCAAGAAAGAAGACAGATAGATGCCATTCAAAACCAGCAAGCAACTTGGGAGTCTACCATTCAACCATGTATGTTTATGAATAGCAGGTACTGTGCTGGTCTCTAAGGATACAATGCCAAGAAACATATAACTGTTGCCCTTGTGAAGCTTCCAAGGTCAACAACCAGGAAGACCTAGAATTGCCTCTCAGCTTGGTCCTTGCCTATGATAGCTATGTAACTTTGGACAAATGACCCAATCTCTCTGAACCCAGTTCTCTGACTGTAAGACAGACCTCTCTCCAGGAATGGCTGTGAGGAGTAAATGATTCCAAAGTACAGAACGAACTTAGCAGGAGCCCATCAAAGCAGCTATTTTTATCAACAACGTTGTGCTAAGCATGCTTTGGGCCTCTCAACTTCTCCTACACTCTCCCCTAGTTGTCTGGGTCCTGTGTCTCCTTCCTGGTTTTGGAGCTCCTTGTGACAGAAACTAGCTCATTCATCCTAGGGCGCATTCAGGGCCTGGTCACAAATAGGTAGGGGGCCCACCCCACATTTTCACCAGGGCTCCACATTCTGTTGACTCTGCTCTTATTGTCCCATCCCTTGTGCCACCAGAACTCCTCAAGGCTGCCTCCTCCACCCCGGCAGCACCCTCAGCAGCTCAGGGTGGGCCATGCACATGCCCAGTGCCTGATTTTAGTACTCATCTTTCTCTTAAATCCAGACAGTCACTCTGAGCCCTGTGTTTACAGGGCCTCACTAACCAGGCAGGGCTCATACCTTATTTCACAAGCAATAGAATAACTCAAGTTCCTGCTCTGTTTTGCATCCTCAGAGAATGCATTTTGCCTGGAATATCTGCCAAAGGAATAAATAGGAAGCAACGCTGAGCCCCTGAGCCAACGTGGTAAAACATGTTGGGGGGCAAGACACGGCTCTTGGGAGTTCAACTCCCCTTTGACCACCTACCAACGACACAGTCATGAGCAATCATTGGTCTCCCCAAACTTTAGTTTCTTTATTTGCCAAACAAGATGATTTTTAAGATAGTACCAATTTCATCATTGTGGTAATTTGGTAAGGTAATGCATACAGAGTGCTCAGTCCACAGAAAATGTGCAGTTAGGAGTGACTACATTATGCTGAGTAGCAGTGTCATTGAGCAAGAAATGGCATGTTAGGATACTTTGCTTCTTCCTGTAACTGACTGTGTGACTGCTCTTGCTTCTCAAGAGCAGGGTGGAACGGGGAAGATGGACTAGATCTCCCCCACTTTTGGGATTCTCCTTATCCCATCCACCATCTCCAAGAATAGTGTCTTTTTTTTGGTGAGGAGCAGGTAGAACAGATTTCTTTCCAGTCTAGCGTGCCACCTACTGGCAATCTGGCATCACTGCAGTTAGGAACTACAGGATTTTTTTCCTGCATCAAAGCTCAACACCCTGTTTTGTCAAGTGAAGCCAATTCCAGACTAAGGAGCTTGGGAAGGTGACAGGAAATGATTTATGCAGGAAGACTGAACATAAATATTCCCCGAGTTCCACTATTTATATGCAAATATACGCAGATGAGCTGAGGGCCCAGCAGGGGCCGAGAGGCAGGGCTGAAGGAGACGCCTTACCTGGGGGAGGGCAGAGTTGAGGTGGCGCTGGAGCTGGTCCCGCTCATGCAGGGCATCCTGGAGCCGGCTCTGCGTTGCTGCCAAGGATTCTTGACTCTCCCGAAGGGACTCCAGCAACTTCTCCCGCTCATCCAGCATGTTCACCATCAGCTGCTCGAAGTTGGCGTCAGCATCGGCGCCATGCGGGGGTCCCAGGGGGTCCCCCTCGTTTATTGTGGGCATCACCTCACACATGGTGGAGGTGGACAGGGCCTTCTCGGTGTCAGGGGACAGGAATGGGCTCACAGGGTTGGCACCTGCAGGAGGACCCTGTGCATGGGTCTCAGAGTGGGTAGTGCTGGGAGAGTGGACAGGCAGGCAGGGTCTTCTCCCATGCCATCAGTTGCTCTTGCTCTGAAAGGAGCCTGGGGCCTGCAGTTCCCGGATGGAATGGGGCCAGAAAGCCTGGCTTAACCTCTCAGGGCTGGGACTGGGTGCCCTGTGTGCCCCAACAGGCGGGCAGCATCGGAGTGTGGCCATGACAGGCGAGGAGAAAAGGGCTCTGAGAAGGTCCTTATCCT
>PVJA010002383.1:71798-107974 GCA_004027025.1 Myocastor coypus
GGGGGGGGGGGGGGGGGGGGGGGGGGGAGGCGGGCCCCTTCTGTGGCTCACCCACTCCAACCACGCACCCCCAAGGAATGCACATGCCCACTGGCCAGCACCTGCCCCCCACCCCCGCAGCTGTCAGAAGTGCAGCCGCAGTGGTTCCCCCACCCACGTGGCTCGCTGGCCAAATATAGAAATGATTCAGTCAGCTGTAGGGGAGCAGCCGCAGGCTGCCCAGAGTCCTGCTGAGACCTGAGGGTGGGAGGGGAAGAAACAGGGTCTCGCTGGCTTCCTACACCCTTCACCTGTACATTCAAGCCATGGCAAGTGCCCAGCGTGTCAAAGGGCTTATTGAGTGGGGCTCCTGGGGCCATAGGAAAGAGGGCCAGAGCATCACCTGCCCTGACCACTGGCTCAAGGCAAAGGCTATGGAGAGACACAGGCTGGGTACTCAGCAGGTGGAGACCCCTGACCTGCTACACTGCCAATAGTTCAGGGAAGAGATACTGGCAGAAGTCATCCCCCACTTCGGAAGCCTATCAAGGGGGACAGACCCCTGCCTGGAGGACAGCAGCCTTGGGTTCTGGCTTCCTAACTACCTCTGCACTGGAACAGGGACTGAATGATGGGGAAGCACTCAAGGTCTACCACAAGTAGGGAGTCTGCTGGGCTGGCTTAGTGGGAGCCACCTGCTCATGGCTGGGCATCTGCTCTCTCTGTGTAATCATCCATCACTCACCCTGTCAGAAGTCACTAGCTACTATGGCCAACTTGTGCACAGCCTGACTACTGATGCCTGGAGCCTAGCACAGGGAAGCCCAGCGATCAGAGTGAGGAAGGCAAAAGGAGGAAAGCAGCAGGCTGCTGGGGATTTCTCTGCCCTCCTCCGCTTCTAATTCCCCACCCTCCACTAGATGGCCACCACCCTCATCAGTTTTTCCAGAGTGTCTTCAGGTCTCCTTGTTGCTGAAGACCTCAGAAGAGTTGAGAAGGCCCAAGAGCAGTATACTGGAGACTTCCACAAATGAGGCTTTCCTTCCTTCCTTCCTTCCTTCCTATCCCTCTCCCCTTTCAAGAGACACAAGGGGCAGCCACTGTCCACCTTGGGAGTGAAAGCAGGCTGCCCAGGAGGCTCAGGATGGAGGTGGCATCCAGACCGAGTGCAAGGTGAGAAGCAGGACAGTGGCTGGCCTGAGTGCAGCAGGGGAAGCAGAGGAGACCCCACCTTTTGCTCCTCAGCCCCTGCCCCACAGTTCTGAGGATCTAGGCAGAACAAGGGGGTAGTAAGAGGGAATGTGGGGCCTGGATCAGATACCAGCTGGACACTCCAGGGCTCACACCCACAGCCATTTGCAGAATGGCCTGCAGCTTAAGCCGGCACATGTACACACCGTGGACACATATGGATGCAGACACAGGGGCACAGGAGACTTAGTGGGCATGAACACATGGGACCACATGCATGATTCTGGATATAAGCTCTGATCATGAAGATCCCTTGGCCAAGTTAGTGACCCAGCACGGAAGACAGGGCTCCAGGAAGTTACCAAGGTGAAAGGCAGAGCCTTGGTCTTCACCCTACCTTTCCCACTATTGCTGCTGCCAGGATAGCCCATGCACCCCTTTCCACCCCACAGAGCAGCCAGGAGGAGAGGAAAGAGCTTGCCACCCCACCTGGCTGGAGCCGCTACCTCACTGATGCTGGTAACATGCTTCTCCCACTTTGCCCACCTTTGTTGCCCAGGCTCCTTTGCCCTGGATGCTCCAACTGCATCAAGAGCTAGGCCTCCATTCTCTCTCTTCCTCTAGTCATTCACTCATCAAAAAGAAATGAAAAACCAGAAGAGGAGACCAGAGCAGGAAGGGCCCCTTGTGACAGAGGTGATCCTTTCTACATCTTGCAATGTGTGCAGAAGTTCGGGAACCCAGGAATGGCCTCAGGCCAGCAGATTCCCAGGCAGCCTATGGTGCTCCCAAAGGAAATCTCACAACCAGGCCTCAGGAGGCCTGGGCTGCTGTTCTGCCACAGATCAACCAGGTGACCTTGGACTTGTCACTTTGACTCAAGCCTCCACCATAAAATGGAGCCCATAACCCTTGCCTTGCCTGTCTTAGAGGAATGAGATCATGGATGAGCAGAGCCCAGAAAAGTAGACTGCACCCTACAATGGAGGCAGGGGGAGGCTTCCAGTGAGACAAAGGCAGGTTTGTGGGCGCTGTCTTAGAGCTCCCAACAGGAAAGGCGCTGGGAAAGTTCTCTGGAGGGAGCACAGACTGCCTCTGTGAGGTGCTGGCCATGTGATCCAACTTGGCCTCCTCAAATCCTCCTGGTCATGTTGATGACAGACAAGCTGCCTTTGAGGCCACCAGGCCTTTCCCAGCCTGCCTCCAAACCTGGTGCCAGGTAACAAGTCTATTCCTGGCCAAATAGCATGGAGAACTGGTTGAGGATATGCCAGGACAGGATGCCAGACAGATACCCCTCAGATAATTGCCCTACTCCTACTCTGCCCCCACCTACTATACAAGCCAGCAAACAGACGGGAGCCCAAGAACAGCCACAGGGGGACACCTGGCTCCTTGTGGCTCCCAGGCAGTCTTTAAATAGTCCAATTACCATCTCAGCCTGCTGAAGCCTCAACTCCCTGCACAATTCTAAGTAACACTCCCAGGTCCTGACTCAGAGGTGAAAGCTGTGAGCCCCGCCCCCACTCCCTTGCAAGCATTTGCCAGGGGCTTTGCTGGGAGGACTGTGAAACAGCAGAAGAGGCTCAAGAATGAGTGAGAGAGTGGAGGGGGAGAGGGAGAGAGAAAGGAGGGGTCAGAGGCAAAGTAGGCCTCTGGTCTGTAAAACACCAAAAGGAGAACTCAGAGGCCTCTTTGGCTCCCCAAAGATACCCCTATCTTTTCCTAACACACAGGAAGAATGGGTACTTTGGTCTGATGCTCCAGCTGGTCACAGGCCTGGCTCCCCCACTGCTATACCAGATGGCAGCCCCACCACTGTGAGGCAGCTCAGCAAGGCCAAGGCTACCGGCCCCTGTGGAGGCTGCAGGGCCAGGCCAAAGTGCCCAGAACTGCACTCAGGTCTGAGTGGCTGTAAGCTGGGTAGAGAGAGCCTGAGATGTAAACTGTTCAAAGCTGAGGGGAAGGGAGGGTCGCACATCCTCAACTGCAGGAAGGCTGGGGCCTGAAGAAATGGGTAAAAAGGTGGTCAGCCAGGAAAATAAGAATCGTTCTGGTAGCTGCGATCTTTTACCAATATTTGCCACATGCCCAGGACTACATGGTCAGCTGAAATGTGCTGCTTTTAATCCTCAAGATTCCTTAGGAGGACAGTGTAAGCCTTCTCATTTCAGAGATGTGAAAACTGGGACTACTGCAAGACATATCCGCAAGTCTCCACAGCTAGTAAAAGAAAGAAGTGGGGTTTGCCTCTTGTGTCTGACTCCAAAGAGAGGTGGGGGGAAGCAGAAGAGGCAGTGTGAATATGACATCCTGTCTCCTCCAAGGAACTAAAGCACCTGGACCATGGCCCTTCCCACACTCGGCAGGGTGATGGCAGTCTGAGGACAGGTTATCTTGGCCCTCTCTCTGCCTCTCCTCCTCAAGCCTTTCTTCAGGGAACCATCATGGTCACAGCCCAGGCACTTTGTCTCCATGGTCCCATCCAGCATTCACCATGTCTTCCTCAGTCACTGGATCCCCCACACCCACCCCGCATTCCTGCAGGCACTACAGTGACAGAGACAGACTTCCATCTAGGCCCCTGCTCCAGGTTTCACACACTACCCTAGGCCCACAGAACCCCAAGCTACCCACCTTTCCTCTTACCCTGAAGCTGCTTCATTTCTCCCCTGGCCAGCTCAGCACCCTAAGAACCCCAGCCTCCTATCCAAGTCTCTGCTAAAAGCCCCACTCAGTCCCCTCCTCCATCCCACTCCAGCCCACAGCTTGCTGCGGCCGCCGCCCCCCCACCTCCCCTCCTCTCCTCTCCCCTCCTCTCTAGGGAACTTGGACTGCCCATCTCAGCTCATCTTGACCACCACCTCCATTCCGGGCCTCTTCTGATCTCCTCCACAGGTAAAATCTGCCCTTCCATGGCTCAGCTCAGCCCTTCCTTTGCACCTACCTCTTTCTGGCACTTAACTTACTTCACATCACCTCATCTGCAGTAAGAACCACATCCAACTTGGCTCTGGATGCTCTAACACAGGCCCTAACCTGAATGGAATCATAGCGCATTCGTGTGACAGCCAGAGTGACTTCTGGGAAGTCCATCCCTAGCTGACTTCAAGCAGAACTTCAAAAGAGGAAAATCTGGCTCCAGGCCTGGGAATAGGGTCATTTAACTTGCCCTCTGAGAATGCCATCTTCTTCTTGGAAGCAAGCTGGAGGCGACTCCTGTCTTGAAAGGTGCATTCTGGTGCATGAGTGCCCATAGAGGCTCCTCCCTGGAAAGACACTTAACTTCTCTGAGCCTCAATTCCCTGTCTGTGACATAGGGGCAATCAAGAGACCCCACGTTGGACAGTTGGCAGGAGGATGACCAGGATTACCATCTATAAGCACCAGGACTAGTGCCCAGTAGATGGACAGCATGCTGTCCGCTAACTTGCAGCAGCTCAGAGCTAAGCACACTTCAAAGGCTCAAGGCTGGGCCCACTCTAAATGCAATTTTTAAAAAAAGCCATCTAGTTACAAGAATCCATTCTCAGAGAATCAAATCTTGGACAAGTTCTATTTCTCCCAGGCTACGACAAAAGCACCCAGTCCTCTGGGCCTCCTACAAGACCAGCAGCGGGACTCCACCTCCCTGGCTGTGGTCCTCAGAGGTGCAAAATGCAGGCTGTAGCACCTAACACACTCCAGCAAACTCACAGGTTATCATGAGGCTCGAAGGAAAGAAAAGGCAAGAAACAGCCTTGAGAAGTAGCACAGGCGGGCCAGACACAGGTTAACACCAGCTGCTGACTGTGGCCCTCGGTTCCTCAATGCCAGGTACTTTCTCAGAGGACACAAGAGGAGGAGGCATCAGCTTACTCAAGGGGTTCCTAGGGGGCTTAGTCTGTGAAGCTCAACTCTCTGGCTGCCCTGAAGTCACGGGCTATCTCTTCTCAAGATTCAGCCTTGCACTTATGTGAGTGTACAGTCAATCAAACCTGGCCCCTCTGAGACTGAAAGAAAGCACGGGTGACAATCACATGGGACACGACATCTGTCCTGGATACATGTGGCAGAATGGTCACCCTAACTATCTCCACCCCATATAGACTAATGTCAGAATGCAGTGGGAAAGGGAGGGTTATAAGCACATCCAAAATAGCTCAGTAGAATAAGTGTTTGCCTGGCAAGCTCAAGGGCCTGAGTTCAATCCCTGGTTCCACTAAAAAAAAAAAAAAAAAAAAATAATAATAATAATAATAATAATAATAATTAATAATTCCTCTTTGTTATCCGGGGAGATAGCTCAGTAGAATAAGTTTGCCTGGCAAGTGCAAGGTCCTAAATTCAACCCCGGTACCACCAAAAAAAAAAAAAAATCCTCTCCAGTCACACCTAAAACACAGCCATCACAGCTCCTTCTAAACCTTCAGACACAGATTACAAACCTGGCTTTATGACAGAGTTCCTTTCGGGGCTCACAAGGTGGGGGGAAGGGTGGAGTGGTGTGATAAATCTCAAGGACTCTTAATTTCCTCTTCTTTCTTTAATCTCATCAACTGGATTACATAAACTCCAAATCTGTCAGTTTTATAGGACATCCAATTAAGGCCTCATTAGTATAAAAGGATTCCCAGTCTAAAAAGAGCTTAGACAAACCTCAGCATCCTGGGAGGCTGAGGCAGGATGATCTCAAGTTACAGCCCAGCCTTAAAAAAGTGCAGGAGAGAGAGACAGAGAGACAGACAGAGAGACAGACAGGCAGAGAGAGACAGAGACAGAGAGAGAGAGACAGAGAGACAAAGACAGAGACAGAGAGAGATAGAGAGACAGAGACAGAGAGAGAGAGAGGAGGCAGACAGAGAGACAGAGAAAGACAGAGAGACAGACAGAGCCAGGACCCACCACTCATTTTGCACAATCTAGCTGTCTTGTAGAGATCGCATACTTAGCCAAGCCATCATCTCAGGTTGCACCACTGAACATGACAAGCATCCTTCACTAAACTTACTAAGGCAGCATCCTAAACCGTCTTCTACTAGTTAGTTAATGAGCTAACATGCATGTCCTTAAATAATATTAGACAAAGGAGAAAAGTAGTAACTGTGATATACTTGGAAAATAAAAAATTTTCAAAACCAGGAGTCTTGTAATACAAGTATGAAACAGGGTCCTTCGGTAGCTAAAAAGAAAACTTGGAAGTCACTGTGTTAGTGTATCAGCCACAAGACTAGAAAGCTATCATGTAGGAGAAAATAGTACTGCTCTGAGAAATGTAGGCATCACAAAAAATGAACATGCGTGTGGCCACAAGAGTGTGTGCTTGTGAAAAGGAGAACGTGGGGGGATCACCTAAGTGTGCAGTCATGAATCCATGGTATATGTGTGTGGTCATGGAAGAAGAGCAGGGAATGTGTGTAAGAGTATGCTGGTAGAAACAGAGTCCTACATGTGTGTGTGAAAGTGAGTAGGTGTGGAAAGTGTGTGGATGTGGATATTGGTAATTCTTCATCAGGGCTCATAACTGTACATGATTGTGGTCATTGCAGATGCATGTTTGTGTATAGTTTTGAAAGTAACTGTGTGCACACACTCCTGGGGGTCATGAAATCACATGTGCTCCTGAGCATAGGAGGTTCATGAAAGCTTTGCACGCATGTGTAGTGCCATGCAAGTATACCAATGGTCTCAAGCCTGTGTGGGAATCTATGAGGCAGTGGGAGGGGTGCAGGGATAGAAGGGCTCTTTTTAGCCCCAGATGGGGCTAAAATTTCCAAGCACTCTACAGCTCACCAGGTGTGAGCAGAGACCACAGAATTGAGCCAAGCATACACACAGACAGACAGACAGACGGATGGACACACACACACACACACACACACACACACACTCACCCCAAGGATACATTATAAGATCTCCCAGGTCCAGGTCTCCTTTTCCATGAGCAACAGCTAGAGTTACCCCTGCACTCCCCAGAATTCCTATTCTTATTCTCCCTCCCAAGCCTCTACTCTCAGCAGAGCTCCTTTTAGCCCAAGGACAGATCTCTTCCAAAGCAGCTGCCAAGGACCTCTTCATCTAGCCACCAACCCCAGCCAACCCCTACCTGGGGCTACAGTCCCTCGCCCACCTGCCTGCCACCTGCCTAATATAGGAGTTCCCCTCACAACATCCCTACCAGCTGAACCTTTACTTTGTTAGCACTCAAGAATGATGAACTCACTACTAAGTAAGGAAAGTCTGATCATTCTAAAGTAGTTTATGAGATACACATTTAATTTACAAGAATTCAACTCTTCTGGCTGAGCAAAGAAAGCAACAAAAGCTAGCAATTTCATCTGACTTTAACTACAAAATGATATTGGACATGCTATTTTTAATCACCATACACTGATGATATATGAATTACATATTTATATATTCATACAAAGAACGTATATAATCTATACATGCATAGTATTATTCAAGGTTATAAACATAAACCCATAGACCGTGCTTTGTGAGGATTGAGGGGGTTTCATTTTATCTACTACTGACAGAATCTGATTCTCCCATGAGGTATACTGGATCTATAGAGGCTTCTATGCTCCAGGTTAAATAATTCTAGTTGCTAGAAGGCACTGATTCAAGGGACCCAGGAGACCAGAGTCTCTTCAGTTCAATCTAACACTCATTCAATGAGTGATTTCCACCAATCCAGTACTGTTACAAATACATGAGACATGAGAGAGATACATCTTAACATGCAGTTGTCCAAGAGCAATACAGAATAGCATGTGACCAAATCCTGAGTCTTGGCCCTGCCTGAGGGTCAGTTCCAAACATCAACTGGAGCACACCCAACTGAATTAACTGGTAGCAGTTTCTCCTGCAGCTCCCACAAAATGAAGATGCTCCAGCCAAGGCCTCTTGGGCTCTGAGGGAAAGGCAGAGCTGTGCTGAGGTGTGGAGGACCAGCTGAGCAGCTCTTCTTAAAAGAGCGATGGTCTCCATTTTGGCTGAGCCTGATCCTATTTCCTCATGTGGATATGTACAGAGCTCGCTAGAACTTCTCTTTATCCTTCCAATTGGCCTTAAACAATGTATATTGGTCTAGCCAAGGTGCTGGTGGTAATTTCTGAAGATGTAATGCATGTTTCCTTGATAATCCACACCTGCTGCTCTTTAATATGAGCCGGGTAGAGACAGGATGAAGAGCCAATGCTCCATGCTGTCGGCTGGGATTGAGCCTCAAGATAGAGTCTATGACTTCCTGGGGCTTAAAAGATTATACATCAGAGCTAAAGCACCAGAGCCGGGCGTGGTGGCGTACACCTGTAATCCCAGCACTCAGGAGGCTGAGGCAGGAGGATCGGTGAGAGTTCGAGACCCGCCTAGGCTACAAATCTGAGCTCAAGGCCAGCCTGAACTGTACAGCGAGACTCTGTCTCAAAAAGACAAAAAAAAAAAAAAAAAAGCTGAAGCACCAGACCCCCAAAATATTAGATACTATCTCAATAGTATAAAGGAAATTACTTTCTCTGCATATGGTGGAAGTAAATGCAGACCACCTACCTAGCCCAGCTCACAGTACTCACCCACTTCCCACAATTCTCTTCCTTAAGCCACTCCCCTTCTCAGCTGAATAAAACCCAGGTGCAGCCCTGGGTTGGTTTCTTTGTTGCAGAAAGAAGCATCTTTGTGCCTGTCTTTGTTTTCACCATGGGTTGCACTGGGAGTGATAGATTGGAATTAACTTGGTGGGATTCCAATATCGTATTTCTGGGATTGTAGGTATAGACTTTTTGGGCCAAGCTCAGAACCTGGAGAGGACTACTACACTGGGGCTGACTTCTACAGGGCCAGAAGACAAGTGCACGAGGTCTCAGGTCTGCAGCACTCAAGATCTCTGGGTAGCGGTCATGTGTGCACAACTAGCAGAAGCCAGATGAGGACAAGGGAGTCCTCAGGGTCTGACGGCCCCTGGGTTTCATGCCAGCCTTGCTTGAAGATCCTTGTCCTGTGGCTATTTCTCCCACAAGCCCACTGCCCACCCCCCAGTGACATTCTCTCTTCCATCTGGCCCCTTCAGCAAATGCTGAGAGTTACCCAGAAGCAGCCTCTCTTGGAGTACTACACTCACAGAGGCCATGATCATGGGCATGTGCTTCTCAGCATAGCACCACGGCCCATCTGAGTCCTGTTTATCCTGCTGGCCACCCGAAGTGCCATGCTCCTGTGAGCCAGCACAGTATGCCCTCCAGAGCTAATTATAGGTCAGTGAGCTACCAGGCCTAAGGGAGGACAGATGGTGACTTCATGTGGCTGCCATAAACACTTGGTCCTCCCTCTGACCCCACTACTTCCCCTCCATTTTTCTTAATTCCCTACCTGGGACCCAGCCTCTGAGGCAGCTTTCACTATCTTAACCCTGCCGGTTTCTCAGTGGCTCCTCCCCTTGGCACACCCCACCCATGCATGCATTCTTGCATGAATGCAAACTCTCATGCAACTCTACACCACTTGGCCACCCACCTTGTGCTCAACACAATAGAGTCTAAGGCCCCCTGGGAGAGTATCCCTGGCAAAAGGCGGCCACATCTTGTTTCAAAATTTTGTGCAGTTGTATTTGGGGGCTATTTATTTACTGTGGTTTTATGTTTTATTGTCCAGCACTGAGGAGCATAGGTGACAGGCTAAACAAGGTCTTTACTACTCAGCTACACTCCCAGACCTCCCCTGTATCTTTAGACTCCCTTTGCATCCACTCCCAGACCCTTCTGAGTCTTCACCCCTGACTCACTGCCACCATAGCTCTACTCACTACTCATCCTGTCCCCAGCTCCAGCCCTACTATTTTCAGTTGATTGCAAAGGACCCACAGCAATCCCTAGTAACTCTTCCTAACTCTAAGGTTATAACAGTCAGCTCAGAGAAGAAATTGAGGAGCTGGACTGCCTGTTCTGCCCTACCCTTTGAATCAATCCCTCAGAACCCAGCAACCAGGCCTCCTACTCTCTGCCATCATGCCAGGCTCAGCAGCACACCCCCAAAGCCTACAGGATGAAGTTTCCCCCATGCCCTGCCCTCATGCTCTTCTACCTTCCAGAGATGGTGTCTCCCTCTGTGTATGCATTCTCAAGCCACCATGCCATCCATCCTCTCATTTGCCAGAGCTATCTCTTATCCTAGGATGCCTCAGAATACAGAGGGAATCATAAAATAACCAAGATAGACATCATCCAAGCTGTCTCTTTGCTAAGGCAGCTTCCCTGGGGTTACCTCACTAGTTAGTGGTAGGACTTCATGGGCTAGAATCAAGTTAAAAGTCTTTCTTTTTGCTAATTCAGTAGCAAAGTAACTAATTTGTGTTTATAAGAGGATAATGTTAATGATATGCCTTCTGTGTGTGCCTATTATGAATATCTTTCAACAGTTCCACGACCCTAAATTGCCTTCAGAGGACCAAGTTCATAGCATGGTCTCTGCCTTCAGAGGACTGAGTTCATAGCATGGTCTCTGGCAGAATTGGTACCAATAAATGTTGGGTGGATGTGGAGCATCGCAGTGAGAGAAACAGTTCTAACAACTCTGGAAAGTGCTACAGAACCCTGAAATGAAACTCCTAAGGCAGCTCCTTCAGCTCACACCAGGATGGGATCTCCTTGCTAACCTCCTCAAGCACTTGCTCTCCTCACAGAGCCAAAGGACAGCCTCAAGTCTCCTACCGCTCTAAGGAATACTACCAGCACATCTTTCTCAAAGGTGACATCAGCATCTAGTGCCACTTTGTCCCGGATCACTCCTCCTCCTCAAAGAAAACCACCCACACCACGTTCCAAGTCCTCCAGCCCGACCTCTCCCTTCCCACCATCAAAACCTCAGGATCTGTACTGGAAACCATCCCTACTGCGTGGCCCAGTCAGCTCCCCTTTCTCACCCTCCCAGTTCAGGAATCTCTCCATTCCAGCTGTCTTTTCCTGTTGAGCCCACCCTCATCCCCACCCCCACCAGGCCTCCAGTGGCCGCTCCTTCCACCCCACCGCCCGGGCACTGCGGAGATGGGGCACATCTCTGGCACAGACTGAAACTGTCAGTTCCAGAAATGGAGAGCTGGCGGTAGGCAATAATAAGGGGTGTAATAAAGCTAGTGGGAAGGATTAAGACCCCTAAGAACCACACAGACTTCAACCCCTCGGTAGTGCTTGCCCAAAGGAGTCCGCCCTCAAGTGATCTGAGAGGCGCTTTTTCTGACTCTTCTGGAGGGGAAATGGGGCGCAGTACACCCAGTTCCCACTAGGAGACCAGCCACATTACCCCCTCCTGCGAAGCCCAAGAAGCTCAGAGCGAACTCCATGCCCTCCCTGCAAATCGGGCATCAACCCCATTCTCATCCCCAAGGGCACAGGGCACTGCAAAGCTGGCGAGGGGCAGCAGGCGAGCAGTATCTAAGCCAGCCACAAACATACAGAGAGTAAAATGAGGGTGTTTCCCGAGGCGCGCTGGTCAGAGACCCTCCCCAAACTGCAGGGAGCTAGAGCTGGGAAAAAGAGGCATCATTTCCCCAGGTCGGCCTCTAAGGGCTCACCTGCTTGCAGTCGCCGAAGGTTGCAGCTGGCAGCTCGGCTCGGAGGCAACAGGGAACTGCCCCCAAACGCAGGCAGCGCGACAGGTCCTAGAGAGCCCAGTGAGAGCAGAGGTAGCCAAAACCTCCGCCGCCCTAGTGCCCGGCACGAAGCCCCGCCCCCTTCCTCCGCAGACATCTTAGCCCCGCCTCCAAGGGCGGGGGGGCTGGCCACCTCTCCAGAGGCCCCGCCTCCTGACCCCGCCCCCCACCCCGGGCGCTGGCACGTGACGCGGGAGCTGCTTTGATGCTGTGCGCCATCTTAGTTTGGCCTCTAGATGTGACAGTGCCAGGACCTTCTTTTCTTAGCAGGAGCCAAGGTTATAGTGTGGGTCGGAAGGGCAGTACAGACACACCCTGTCCCTAGTGTAACCACCTGTTCCCTCACTTGGCCACGGCTTGTCACCTTTTTCAACTACTCTTTCCCACCCATTTTTTTAATTTAGCAAACTTTTAAGACTGGGCGGGGTGATGCACGCCTGTAATCCCGGCACTTAGGAGACCAAGGAAGGAGGATGTTGGGAGTTTGAGACCAGCCTGGGCTTTCAAGTGAGCTCCACACTAGCATGGGAGACCTTGTCTCAAAAAGACCAAAAAAAAAAAAAAACCTTGAAATCCGATACATTGGGTAGTGTGTGCTTCTGTGAATTGTCACTTGCTTGCAAGCATCTGACAGCTCTAAAGCTGTTACTATAAAATGTGCTGTTTGTCTATTATATATAGATAGGATGAAAACAGATTCAGAGGCCAGAACTGTTAACAAATTGTATCTTAAACCCTCCCGAGTTGCTCCCCTACCCTCTCCCCCTAGGGCTATTAATGCATCTTGCCCATCTGGTTTGTGAAGCTTCATCACAGTGCCTACTCAATCCTTTACAAATACCCAGTAAGCACTCTGGAAGTGTTAAGAATTTTTATACACAAGTAATGTTCACATATGCATGAATATGTGTGTATTCTCTACCAGCAGAAAAGGCTGGTTCAGATCAGTGACAAATAGAGCCACTGATATTTGGCTGGAATTCTGATTTACTTTGGGCAGAGGACTAAAGCTAAATTTGTATGATTTTGACATTCAAAATCATGTATCTATTTAACAAAGTAAAAATAATTAAACAGTTTTTAACCTGAAGTCCTGAAAGCTCAAACTCCTCTCTAGGTGGCCTGTGGCTACTATAAGGAAATAAATCATGATAGAAAAGGTAACTCAGTCAAAGCATGAGAAGACTGGAGCCAAGAGAACACTGACGACAACCTTCCCAACCAAGTGTGTCATTGTAAAAGAACAGAAGCTATATCCAACATTACATCTAATATTACACGATGGGTTTGACACAAAAACTCTGAAATCAAAACACAATTAAGCCCAATTTATTTTTCACACAATACACAGACACACACATACACACACCCTTTTTAAAGTAACTCCTAAGTGGAGGCACATGTTCTACCCAGATACCTTCCTCCTGTGTTATGGCATCTTCTGTTCAGGGAGTGAGGAATCCTACTCTTCCTTCTGCTTCTTTTTTTTTTTTTTTTTTTGTCTTGTTGAGACAGGGTCTCACTATGAAGTTCAGGCTGGCCTTGAGCTCACTTTTGTAGCCCAGGCTGGTCTAGAACTTGCACCAATCCTCCTGTCTCAGCCTCCTGAGTGCTGGGATTACAGGAATGTTCCACCATGCCTGGCTCCTTCTGCTTCAAAGATGCAACTCTGAGAGATCTGTGAGGTGCTTTTTGTCCTTAGGTGGTTATTATTCCTTAAAAGTCCAAATCCTGTTTTTTACTGACCCAGGCTCACTTTCTCTGTGAAGAGCTTTAGCACCACCCTTGGTGGGGTAAGGCTAGCTGTTAGCCACAGAAATAAACAGATGCTTTCTAAGAGTGTTCTTTAAATAGCAGGGGGCTGGGGAGGATGGTAAGGAAAAAACAACATGCTACTTTAGCAGTTTGGCTCACAATACCTGATCCCATCAAGATTTTCTTTTCATGTTTAAAGAATTTTGTCTTAATGTCCAATTCCTGACAACATCCAGCTCACTGATTATTTTTGGCAGAGGTGAGGGGTGATGCTGGTATGAGCACAGAAAGGTTATCTGCTTAAACAAACAAACAAACAAAAATACCCATGGTCTTCTTCTCAGGGCACACCCAATACCCCAAGTCCTTTCACAACAGGCAGACACCAGCATTTCTGCATGGACAAAAGGCCAGAGTCCTGCAGATGCAGCGGACAGCAGAGGTAACACTGCAGGGCAGAGCAACATGCCTGTGGTTCAGACACACCATGCATTCCTGATGTGACCTTTAGCATGACAGATGCCTAACAGTTTCATGAAAATGAAATATCCTTCCTGAAATAACTTTCTTGGTTTATGTCTTACTCAATAACGTGAATTTTTTTCATCACTCTTACATACTTTTTAGGCTACTCAAGACTTATACATCATAATTAGCTTTTTTTTTTTTTTTTTTGCTTGACCCCCTGGGTTCAAACTCACGACTTTGCACTGGCCAGGCAGGCACTTGTGCCATGGAGCTACCTCCCCAGCCCCTTATAATTAGCTTTTACTCACCCTTTTATTTTTTGTTCTATTATACCCTGCAGACCCTTTCACCATTATCTCCCGTGAGAAAAATGGGTCTAAGTTTTTAATTTGTGGATAGCAAATAAGACCTGGGCCAGAGCCCTCACTGTGTTTACTGGCTGTTACGGCCCTGGGTAAGTCATTAACTCAGCTTCCCAAACCATAAAATAGAAACAGCTTGACCTGCCTTTCCAGGCTAAAGTTCTCAGAATGTACTAAGGACCCTGGCATTATCATCTCTATCAGCCTTTTTTTTTTTTTTGTCTTTTTGAGACAGGGTCTCGCTATGCAGTTCAGGCTGGCCTTGAGCTCACTTTTGTAGCCCAGGCTGGTCTCGAACTCGCATCAATCCTCCTGCCTCAGCCTCCCAAGTGCTGGGATTACAGGCATGTGCCACCACACCCGGCTTCTATCAGCCTTATGCAAAAATAAAACACCTAAAAATCTAAAACTGGCAAAACATTTATGCAATAAAAATCCAAAAACTGAGGGTTTTCGGGTTAGCTCAATGGTTTAAATGCCTGCACCAGGAATCTCAGTCAGGCACATGGGACAGCAATTTGATCCCCACCTCCACCTTTAAGGCAACCTGAGCCAGCTTAAAAACAAAACAAAACAAAAAACTCTTCTTAACTTTTTGAACAACTACAGTGAAGACAACAATATGCGACATATTAACCACTGTGAAAAAAATATATCCAAAAATTATTTTTAAGAAAAGATACACAAGTCAAATTGGTTTGAGAAGATACCATATAATTTTAAGTTAACCTACATGCTGTAAATGTGATTTATGTCTAAATAAAAAGGAAACATTTTGAAATTAAAAAAAAAATACACAAGCCAACCTAGTACGATTCTGAAAACCCTGTCACCTGCTTTATTTTTAGAGATGGGTAAAGGAGTAAGAGAAAATGTTCACTTGAATTGAGGGACAACTATACTGGAAGCAACAGTAGCAACAATTTTAGGCCTTGGGGTTCCTCTGATCCATAGAGGGGAAAATTCCTTGCTTTAAGACTTGAGTTTAATTTTTCTCTACAGCAAGACCATCCATTTCTCCACTGGAATGAAAGAATAAAGAAACAAACTCAATAGCACCAAACTAGGATTTAACACCGAAAACAGGGTCAGGTTTATCTTTTCAAATGCAAATTTTTACATTAAAATATGTTTATAAATCATAGTTGTTTTCCTTTTGATTGAATCCTTCTCTGTTCTGTAATAGAAGCCCCAGGAATCCAAAGAGCATATGCATTATTAATCAGATATACAATCCAGCTGACCCTTCCATACTGGGATCTGATTACTAATGGACTAGACTCGGGCTGCCCCATGGGATGGGAAGCAGTAACTATGCTCTCAGGGAAAATGGATACTGCGGATGCCACCAGTCAAACAGCCGGACACTGTACACTGGGTCCAGGATGACTTGCACACCCTGTTCACTGCGCAGGTTCCGCCCACCACAGACAGGAGAATCTTGGAACACCAATCTCACTCGATGATGCCGCATGTCCGTGCTCACATTAATTGTGAACTAGAAGGGAAAAGCAAACTTAGTACCTAATATAACCATATAATTTAAGGCTATGGTTTCTATCATTTCCCCAAAATGAGACAGTCTAGATACAATTTACACTGGCAAGGACAAAAGTTTAATTTCTAACTTAGAACACTAACATCTTTGTAAGTACATCAAAACTAAGGATGATTTCTTAAGGTATTCTCAGCTTCATACATTTAAATTATACTAAAGAAAGTCTCACAGATGGGTGGATAAATTAGGAATATACACACACAGGCACCATCAGAGGCAATTTTCCTTTAAATTGAATTAGAACTGGGAGAGATGACTTTGGAGAGATTTTAATGAGATACTGTTGAACAAAAGAAGGCACATAACATATAAACCTGGTCCCATTTTTTAAGATAAATCTGTCTTTCTCTCTCTTCACACACACACACACACACACACACACACACACACACACACACAGAATTAGTACGAGGCATATGGAATAGGTGCCTATAGCTAGGTTATTAATGTAACTCAAACTGGAGGCTGGGAGAAGGGCTTTCCTTGTGACATGATCTGGGAGAGGATATACATGAACACATTAACAGTCACATTAAGAGTTTTCAGAAACGTAAATGCAGTTGTAAGACAACAGAAGTCTACGTCACTTTCACTTTTTCAATATATTTATACATTATTTAAATTCTTTACATAAGATTACATTATTTATTTTATAATTTTAAAAAGCTACTTTCATTTTGAGGGGAACATCATGTATCTCTGAACATAAGCCCAAGACAGAGAGAAGACAACATGAACTTTCCAGTTGCCAATCCAATTAAAATTTTTTAAAGCATGGAAAAATAAGCCACAAGCACATACATCATTTACTAATCTAATTCTTAGTTGAGCTCTGAGTAGTCAGAGCATCACACAAAGGACAGAGCTGATTACCTAGGTTTTAACATTGTATTTATGATAGGATGTGCATGCCTCATGTTCCCGACATACAGTGCCCATGGGCTGGTACACACTTCATTACTACTCCTTTCACGACAGTGTTTCTCAATCACTAATGATCACTGCATACACACAAAGATGGAAACATATTGCCCTTCCTTTGGAGAAGAAAATAGAAGCAAAACATTCTCAGATATAATTAACTTATATGACATAACAAGTTTGACTTCAGACTATTTTATTATTCCTGAGATGTCTTCCTCAAGGGTTAACTTCACAAATTGCTTTCAGACTCTAGGTAGGGTAAGAGTCTATAACAAGAGATAGCATCCTGGGTTCCACTTACCAGGGTAAATATCATTCCCATCACAATCGGAATAAAGATGAAGTTGAGGGTCGTAACTTGCAGGAGGCAGCAGTCCTGGTCAGGATTGGTATGGACATCCTCATATTGAATGGGGGGCTGCAGTTGTCCCACACACTTGCTCCTTAATCTAGGAGACTGAAGAAAATTAAGAATTAAAAACTGACTATGATGGTACACATCTATAATCCCAGCACTGGGGAAGCTGAGACAGGAGTATCACTATGAGTCCCAGCTGAGTAGCAAGATCCTGCATATATATACATATATACATACATACATACATACATACATACATACATACATGTTTTTTTAAAAAATTAATAGCCTAGAGGGAGTACTTGATGAAAATTCAACACGTCAACTAGGGGCTGGGGCGATAGCTCTGTGGCACAAGTGCCTGCCTGGCAAGTGCAAGGTTGTGAGTTTGAACTCTGGGCCTGCAAACAAAACAAAACAAAACAAAACAAAACAAAAATGTCAACTAAAGCTAATGAGCTAGAATTACATTTATAACCTCTTTATAAACATATTGTTTTTCACTCAGGAGGCTGAGGCAGGAGGATTGGTGCGAGTTCGAGACCAGCCTGGGCTACAAAAGTGAGCTCAAGGCCAGCCTGAACTGCATAGCAAGACCCTGTCTCAAAAAGAAAAAAAAAAAAAAAAAAAAAAAAAAAAAAAAAAAAAAAAAAAAAAAAAAAAAAAAAATATATATATATATATATATATATATATATATATATATATTGTTTTTCATATATAGCTCAGAGAAAACTTGCCCTTTGAAAGGGACAAGTGTCCTTATAGGGACAAGTGGATGTCATTTGTACCATGCCTCATAGTAAACTATTAAGTAGAGAAGACAGGTGAAAAGATGAAGCTGCTGAGGCTAAGAACTAGAGTCAGACAGAATACAACCCCATATGGCCCAAAATGAGTACAGGTGGAACAAATTCCAGACAAAGGGGCTATGGTTTCCCCACAGTGCCTCAGATATCAACTCATATAAATCATTTTCACTTCCAAACACATTCACTTGAACCACAAAAATAAATTTAGGCTAACAATTTCAGTAATTTTTATAAGTGTTTCTCTCTTAAGTCTTCAAAATAGAAAAAGGTTAACAAAGCAGTGTAATACATCCGTGTACACAAGCTACCAATCCATGTGCACAAGCTACCACTGGATATTTTTCCATATCTAGCTCTTTCACTCCTCCTCTCATTCTGTCTACATATTTAGTACACATTAGGAAAGAAGAGGTGCAAAGCCACTTGAAAATAGCATTTTAGAAATAACAGAATATCACTAGCACAAATGAAAAAATTCACAAGTTTTAAATTACCTAATAACGAGGCCTGGCAGGATGGCTCAGTGGTCTAAAGCACCTGCTTAGGAAAGCTTAGGCGGCTTCAGGGACCGCGGTTCGATCCCTGGAACCATATGCTGCGCCAGCCCTACCCTCAGGGCAGGCTGAGCCGGCCATAAAAATAAACAAACAAACAAACAAAAGTTCTGAAGAAAAAAATAAAATAAATTAAAATTCCAAAAAAAATTTAAAAGAAAAATTAAAAAAAAAAAACATAGCCCCTATTTTTTTAAATAACTATAGCATACTCAAATTCCTTCAGTTGCCCCCAAATATCTTTCAGAGAGGTCTCAGTTATCTCAACTCTGATCCACTCAAGGTTTACTCTGCATTAGGTTGTTATCTTTGTCTTTCAATATAAAATAGCTGGATATGTGGGTAATCTGCCCGTGACATCTGTCACCCATTGACTAGGTGGTTCTGGCTAATCTGGCTGGCTAGGCAGGTGTCCCCTTCTTCTCTCCCTGCATTATATGAGCTTCTCCTCACACGGACAACTCAGGGGTGAACATTTCCTTGCTCAAGGTCAACAAGTATCTGTGCTCCCCTGCTATCTAAAACAAGCTTTGAATACAAAATAGCTTGTAATCCTTTTTCTCTTCATGACACGAGTGGACTCTCGAAATTCACAGGGTTATGTTCCTAAAGAACCTGTGAATTATGAAAAACTGTGAATTATAGATATAGTCAGGAAAATGTCTATTTTTATAGTTTAACCCTAATATGTTTATCTGCTGCAGCTATGTAATTTAATAAAATACTGTATTAATAAAGCATCAGAAGGTGCAGGGCATTTGGGGAGGATCTCAGAGACCTTAGGACTTAAATAACAAAACCAACAACACTCAAGATAGTTATAAGTTGGGGCCAGGAATATATAGCTCAGTGGTATAGCACCTGCCTGGCAAGTGCAAACTCATGAGTTTGACTGACAGTATGGGGGGGGGGGCGCTGGAGGAAGCTACAAGTGATATAGCAACCCATTATGGTGCAGGAATGCTGATGCACCTGCTGGAGATGGCTTATAGGGAAGCAGTCAATCAACAGCAAGGAGGCCTGAAGAATGCTCTTAGATTGGTTACTTGGAAAGCTCCACCGCAAACAAAACAAAAAGACAGACAACTGTGGAGGTTATCTGCAGTTTCCTTGAAATTGCTGCAGTTTCCATGAACAGTTGTCAGGTTGTAAGGAAAAATCCAAGAAGATTGAGGCTATGAACTTTGAGTCATGACTCTGTAGGGGATATACTTTATTATAGATTATGAAACATATTATTTGAGTATCATGCCTAATGTTACAATCTGAACATCTGTTAATCTTCAGTGCAGTAGTATTGAGAGGTAGAGCCTTTAGGAGGCAATGAGGTCACCCCAGTTCCTCCTTAATGAAGGACATTATGGCCCTCATAAGTGAGGATTCACACCAGGTTCAACCCTTTTTGGCCTTTACCTTGTGCTATGTGAGGACATCATTTCTTTCCAATGAAAGATGAGACAATAAGGAGCAGAGACTAGGGCCTCACTAAGCACAGAATCTACAAGTGCCTTAACCCTAAACTTTCCTAGCCACAGAACTATAAGGAAATTAAATCATGATCATGAATTCAAGGCTACCCTCAGCTACAGAGTTCAAGCCCAGCCCAAACTACATAGTGAGACCCTGTCTCAAAAAACAAAAATAAAAAATTGCCTTGTGATATTTTCATATTGTTATGGTTTATGTCTAGTTGTCTCCCCAAAGCCTCATGCAATCATGGGGCGGGGACTTCTATAGATTGAGACTTGACTCATGAGTCACTGGGATTATTGGTCTCAGTACTGCTGGGAATTATAGGTGTGGTCTGAGGTGGATAGGCTAAGGCAGAGAGCCCGATGTAATTTAAAGAGACAAGCTGGGCGTGGTGGCGCATGCCAGTAATCCCCAGGGAGGCTGAGGCAGGAGGATTGATGAGTTCGAGACCAGCCTGTGCTACAAAAGTGAGCTCAAGACCAGCCTGAACTGCATAATGAGACCCTGCCTCAAAAAGACTAAATAAATAAATAAGTAAATAAAAATTTAAAAATAAAATAAAAATAAAGAGAGACAGACTCGGGCTATTGCTCTGTTGCCCTGATTGGTTGGCTGCCTCTGTCACCATTTTGTTGCTGTTCTGCGGCCATGAAATGGACGCTCCCTGTCCTGTTCCATTCAGCTTTGGGCCAGCCAAATAGGGACTGAAACCTCCAGTAACTGAGCTAAATAAACCTTTCCTTCCTTCATTTTGAGTGTTGGGTATTTGTCCCAGCAATGAGAAAAAGTAACTAAGGCATATATAATACCACAAAAATCCTAACATACCTACTGACATTCATTAGAACAAGAAAGGGTTGGGGATATAGCTCGTCAGCATAAGCCTGGCAAATGCCTGGTAAATGCAAGGTCCTGAGTTCAAGACCCAATACCAAAAAAAAAAAAAAACCCTGAAAAACATTAGAACAAGATGTTATCTAATTCTAATTTCTTACTACATAGTATAATCCAAAGACTATTCTTTTACTCATTCTTCCCTATTTTAATCTACTTGATAGAGACTAATGATAGTATCTTAAGTATGTAATTCAGTTTCTGTCCATTCTCTTTTTATGTTTAATATCATCACATGCTTAATGAACTCTGATGTTACTTTTTTGGCACATAAAACTCATGGCTTGTCCCATTCACTCCAGCTATCCCCCTACTGGGAAATTTTTCAGAATTCCACACATCATATTATAGTGATATCTGTGCACCTATGTTCATAGCAGCACAATTTGTGATAGCCAAATCCTGGAAACAACCAAAACGCCAATCATCTGAAGAGTGGTTGAAAAAGATGTGGTACTTTCATACAATGGAATATTACTCTGCTATAAGGAATGATAAACTAGAAGACTTCATATATAAATGGATATATCTTAAATGTATACACATAAGTGAAATAAACCAGACCTACATATGCAAATATCATATAGTCTCCCTAGTGTAAGGATTCAAAAGAATAGATAGATAGATAGATAGATAGATAGATAGATAGATAGATAGATAGATAAATTTTGGGCGGTGCCAGGAATCAATCTCAGGACCTTACATTTTCTGCATCCTCGACCCCTATAATTTTTTTTTTCTTTTGTCTTTTTGAGAGAGGGTCTTGCTATGCAGTTCAGGCTGGCCTTGAGCTCACTTTTGTAGCCCAGGCTGGTCTTGAACTCGCATCGATCCTCCTGCCTCAGCCTCCCAAGTGCTGGGATTACAGGCATGTGCCACCACACCTGGCTATAATTATTTTTTAGAAGAGTGACTTAAATACAAAATGTATTTGGAAGAGTTAAAAAAAATTAATGTTTATTGAAAGTGTTAATGTTTAATTGTTTGATCAGTCTTACATATCTATGTTGATCTAAACTAATTTAATGATGAAAATATGTAATGCAATCATTGTTAAATTTTTCTTGTTTTGAAATTATGCACTATATGTATTCTTGTTACTGCTTTTTCTATCTTTGTTTCTGCTATTTTTACTCTTTAAAATAAAATTAAATCTATAAAATAAAAAAAATTAAAAATTAAAAAAATTAAAAACAAAACAAAAAAACTTCATGGGTCAGAGCTGGTAAGATAGCTCAGCAGTCTAAAGTGCCTGCTTAGGCAAGATTAGGCAAGCACGAGGGATTTTGGTTCAATCCCCAGCACCACATGCTGTGCCAGCCCCACTCCCAGGGCAGGCTGAAGTGGCCACAAAAAAAAAAAAAAAAAAAAAAAAAAAAAAAAAAAAAAAAAAAAAAAAAAAAAAAAAAAAAAAAAAAAAAAAAAAAAAAAAAAAAAAAAAAAAAAAAAAAAAAAAAAAAAAAAAAAAAAAAAAAAACCCTCATGGCTAAAATATCACTTTCATTATTTTTTAAAATAAATAGGACTGGCCAGATAGATCAGTGGACTAAAGCACCTGCTTAGGCAGACACAGGGACTGGGGTTTGATCCCCAGCATGCCATGCCAGCTCCACCCCTGGAGCATGCTGAGACATTAACACTGGGCATAGTGGCCATGCCTATAATCCCAGTTCTTGGTTGGCTAAAAACAGGGGAATCACTATGAGACTGATCTGTGTGTAGTGATCCTTGTAGACCCTGTACTAAATACATATATATATATATACACAAATATATATACATATATATATAGTTATATATAGTTATATATATTTAATTTTTCCACTAATGGACAAAAAATATTTTACCTTAGAGACAATGAGAGGATAAGAAAGACCACATACCTGTTTTTTGAACTTGAAATTGAACTCCCACATTGGTTCCTGTCTGTTCCCAACAATCTTTCTGCACCAGAAAAGTAAGCACTGTAAGAAAGAAAACAAAATGAACTAAAAGGGGAAAATATCAAAATTCACTATAAAGTAGCAAAAAGTAATCAGTGCAAAACCTTTCTAACCACTCTAAAGCCAAACATAATACCCATGCTGAGATTTTACTCTGGCACAGAGATCCCCAATTTGACACTGGTACAACAGGAAAGGACAGTCCCAGGACTGTTCAGTAAGCAGAAAAGGGACCAATATGTCAACCTCAGAGGTTACTGAGATCAATCCCTACTGTTTTCATCTTTAAAGACACAAATCATGGTATCTAGACATTAGGGCATTTTCTGTTTCAACAGGCCACTGCTCTATATTAAAATATAGGGGGCACCAGTCACCACCAGGCAAGATGATGTAGCCATAAGACAGTCAAGGAGGGCTGGCCCTCCAATAGGAGCAAGCCGCTCAGGACCTTCTGGGAGCAGACAGCAGGTATGGGATCCACAGAGCTGGGGCTGGGTCAATTCAGTCTGGAGGAAACCCCTCAGTGAAAGTCAGGCTACAGCTAGGGTTAAGCACAAGAAGTGAAGTACCTCCCAGGGGACAAGGGGTGGGTCCTCCGCCGTGCCAGCTGTCCTGCCCTTCAGACATGCCCTGTACGTCCTGCTGTTCCATCAAAAATAATGGGCTTGGCTTTAAGGGGAAAACACTTCTGCTGCCATCACAACGGCTCCAGTGTCCCACACAAGCTATGCTACTGAAAAGAGAGAGAGGGGGAATCAAATGCAAAAAGCTGGAGTCCAGGAACAGGGGACAATTTCCTCTAGGCATGCTGGCAACTTCCTGAATGCCATGCGCTTGTTGGCATACTAATGGCAAGGCCATGCATGGGACAAATGTCACTGTAGGTATCATACCCTCTTTAGAAGATCTTAAACAGACAAAGAAACAGCAGCTAGATGGCCTGGGCATACTACCTGAATTAAGATCTGGATTTTCATTTCACTTTGGCTTTGTATAGTCTATTTTTAAAAAATGAACAGTGATAAGAATATGAAGAGATGGGCATTTTAGAATTTAAGCAGTAGCCCTTGCATTGTGCACTGGAGCCGCTAAGATGTGTCAAGAGTGAGGAGTTTGCCCAATGCTGGTCTTCTACCAGCACTGATTCACACCTGGCAGGGTTAACGTCAGGGTGATCCTGCCCTCACCATAGTCAGTCTGATACTATCAAATGCTTCTGGGGGAGGGATAGTGTAAATGTGAGATGATACAAGGTCCACTCATATTACAAGCAGAAGCAGCTGCTGGGTGAAACTCTACTCTCACAGTGTGCTACTCCTGCCCGAAATCTATCATCATAACTTTAAATTGAGTTCAGCCAATGGCCCCATCACCTGCAACCCTAAGAGGAAACATTAATTGTTTTAAAATCAAAAGTACTCTTCTAGCCGGGCGTGGTGGCTCACGCCTGTAATCCCAGCACTCGGGAGGCTGAGGCAGGAGGATTGGTGCGAGTTCGAGACCAGCCTGGGCTACAAAAGTGAGCTCAGGACCAGCCTGAACTGCATAGCGAGACCCTGTCTCAAAAAGACAAAAAAAAAAAAAAAAGTACTCTTCTAATTCATATGTATCCCATGTAATATAATCACCCAAACTAGAGCTAGACTAGGGAAGCAGAATCATTACATAATGTTCATGACCAGCAAGACAAAGTCCAAGATTCCTATAGAAAGTGCTATAGAACATCATATTTTGCATAGGAACAGAGTAATAAAAATTACCTACACTAGCATGCACAAGGCCCTGGGTGCAATTCCCACATATTAAAAAAAAATTACCTACAACTTCAAAAGACACTAAGTATAAACAATGATATTAGATGACTAAGAAAAGGGCTAAAAAAAAAAATCAACCTACCTACATAATCATATCTCCTAGACTAGTAAAGCTTGGCAAAAGTGACTTCACTTAGAACTTTTATCACAACAGAGAAAAGGAGAGAATGGATCAAAGCTAGTAGACCTAGTAGAAGAATGCCACAAACTTGAATGTAATGTATGAATGGAAAATAGCGGAAGAATCCTAAAATAATATAGCCTACAACACAAGTAAAGCCCAAAGGCTCATGAATCAGAGTTCCTTATAGTCTCTGAAACAATCTGCCACAGAACCTCGCACTGGACACTTAATGAGTGCTAAAGAAAGCGACATCAGAATCCTTTACAGAGGTCAAGAATAAAGGGAAATCCCAGGTGTTAGTTACATTAGAAAAAAATGAATGAGCTGCCCACACCATATCTTTGAATCATGACTTAAGCACCTCTTAAAACTGTTTATACACATCTACCTTTTCATTAATATCTTTCTAAGCCAAAACTGTTAAAGTCATTATATTTAAAGTGATCCAAAGTACAACACACAGAAATAAATTGAGAATAAGGAATACACTAAAAGCAAAAAAGAGCTGTAAGTAAAAGTAACTATGCCAGCCCAGCATGGTAGGTCTTGGAGAAATGAAATCTTTGGGCCCGAAAGGTTTTATCAGTCTCTCAGCACCCTACTGCCCTCCCAACTAAGAAGTTGAGCACCAGCCACAGTAACAGGCCCACCACTCAAGAGTCCATCAGTGAGACCCCAACACTGATCCTCACTTACTTTGGAATTCTTTAATGTGGTGGGGGTGCTTTCTGGAATGGCTGGATTCTTGGAGATGCGAGCAGCAAACGGTTCGTACATATGGTACAGAGATCGGATCACACAGGCCCGGAGACAGCGCAGCTTCTCCATGGACTCTGGTTGCAGGCGCAGAGGCAGAGAAGCATCCAGCGTGTAGTGCCTGAAACATGACACATTACTCCTACCAATATGTGACCTGTCTCTCCTGCTCTGAGTTAGTCACTTAGGACTTCTGGTCTCTGTATGGACCCACTACATTATGCCACAGGCTGGCAGGTAGCTTGTCCCAGCTCTCACATGCCTACATCCTCTGTCTCTTTACCTCCTCAGTATCTTTTGCTCTTTTACCCTATAATCCTGCACTGTACCTGTTTTAAAAATTAAAATCCTATTTCACTTTACAATGTATAAGTCTCTGAAGCAATACCAGCATAATACACTTTAGGTGCTCAAAGAGAACCTGTCCTGTAGAAAAGCTACCATGTTTTCTTATCAAATATCTCAGTAAGTTCTCTACTTTCTGCAACCTCAACATCCACTCTTATAACAGCCTCACCGACACCTTGCAGTTTGTATCACCCTTCTGCAAACCACATCAAAAGCTGGCCTTCTACTAATCTGCTAATTCACTCATTGAGCACCACTACAACTCTACATGGGACAGTTTAAATATAAAAATGATGTTTCCATGCATGGTGGAGCACACCTGTAATCCCAGCATTTGAAAGGCTGAGGCAAGAGGGTCATTGTGAGATCAAGGCCAGCCTGACCCACATAGCAAGACCCTGTCTAAAGAAAAAGAAAGAGAGGGAGAGAGGGAGGGAGGGAGGGGTGGAGGGAGGGAGGGAAGAAGAGAGAAGAGAAGAGAAGGAGGAGGAGGAGGAGGAGAAGGAGAAGGAGAAGGAGAAGGAGAAGGACAAGGAGAAGGAGGAGAAGGAGGAGGAGGAGAAGGAGGAGGAGGAGGAGGAGGAGGAGGAGAAGGAGAAGGAGAAGGAGAAGGAGAAGGAGAAGGAGAAGGAGAAGGAGGAGAAGGAGAAGGAGAAGGAGAAGGAGAGGAGGAGGAGAGGAGGAGGAGAAGGAGAAGGAGAAGGAGAAGGAGAAGGAGAAGGAGAAGGAGAAGGAGAAGGAGAAGGAGAAGGAGAAGAAGGAGAAGGAGGAGAAGGAGGAAGGAGCACAGGCATCTATAGTGTTTGAACATTCCAGCTAAAATAAACCTCTGAAGAAAAAGCAAAATCAGTTCTTTCTGAGAGCTGAAGCACATTTTTAAAGAAAAGCTGATACTAGTATGAGAAAAGTACCAACCACAGAGAAGATAATTATCTTCGTGAATTAATACTATCAAATTGAAATTAAGAGAGAGGTCTAGGAACCCAGAGCTAGGAACACAGAGCAAGTCAAAAGAGGGCACTATCAAGGGAGTGGCTCCAAATCAGAAACACCAATGAATCAGCTACACAGAAATAGTGAGCTCTGCATGGTCGCACCTGCGGTACAGCCTGGTCCAAAAGGCAGCAGTGCAAGTGACAGTCCAGGCATTCTTACAAATCAGGGAAAAATTCACAATATCTTCAGGACGGATATAAGAGGCCAGCAAGAGCCAAATATCCATGGGATACTCTTCTCCTCCAGCCCCATCTAGGTCTTCTGAAACAGAAATAAGCACAATCATCTTGTATCTTCTATTAGAAACACCTAATGATAATCGTTTTGCTTCTCCCAGGACCTACACGGTTAGAGAAAATGGTTGTAACAGGTCCAACCAAGGCTCTCCAGATCATTGATCCCTGCTAATTTTAGCAGCTGAAAATTTTTGTCTTCTGTTGCCAGACAAAATAGGTCCTGTCCTTAAGGCCTTTTTGCTAACAACTATTTACATAACATTCTATTATCAGCACATATTACTCCACGTTAATAATTCTTCAACAGAAATAAGGAAAATATGTCATGTCCATGCCAGTAATAAGATAATAAAGCCTTGATACTTAGGTAAACAGACTCTATCTTTCAGATTCTAAACTCTGGCTTTGCATTAGAAAACCTGCCTTGGACTTTTCTTGCAGTCCTCATCCACCAAACAGTCCCTTCCATAAGTATAAATAAATAATAAAACATATTTTAGGGTTATATAAGGAAATTTCAGGTACAAACTACATTAAAAAAAAAAAAAAGAAAAAAAAGAAACCTGGGTGTCAGGACACATACCCATAATACTAGCACCTGGGAGGCAGAGCCAGGAAGCTATACAGTGAGTTCAAGGCCAGCCTAAGCTGCAGAATGTGACCCTGACTCAGAAGCAAACCCCCAAAATTAAAAATAGCAAAAATAAATAAAAACCAGATAAGTTAATAGTGTACACTCATTATTTAACAACCACCTATTTTTTTTTTTTTTTTTTTTCCTAATCATTCATGGGGCTGGCAGGGCAGGCACCTGGACCACCAAGCTATCTCCCCAGCCTAGTCTTTCATTTTAGTGCCTCCTAGTTTCATTGCCAGTTTGGCCTATGATCCTGGCAACAGATAGTCAATTACTCCTTGACACAGTACCCCTACCTCCCTCTCCTTCAGACTTCATTAGTGCTCCTTACCTTGACCCTGAGGTCTACTGCATACCTCAGGTTTCAGTAACAATATAGACTCCATAAAGAAACCTGTATCTGTGCCCAAGTCCTAATCCTTAGTTCAGATCCAGTCTTACTACTGCTCTGAAGCCAGCTTTCCTCTAGCCTGGTCATAAACCCCTACTCATCACCTCCCTGCTTTTGCAGCTGCCCCTGCTTCTGGTGGCTGCTTCCTGCAGCTCTATGAGTCAATCAGTCTCTTGTGTGAACTTCTTCCTAAGAGATACCAGCACATCTAAAACACCACCTTCTTTCCTGGCTTCTGCCCCCTGCCCCTTCAATAACCATTCAAGGCTCAATGTACTACCAAGTCAAGAACCCACTTCTCCCCTTCTCTCTCCCTCTAGCTTCCCTCTCTCTGAAAGAGAATTCAAAATGCTATCAGAATTTCTTCTACTGAAAACTACAAAGACTTTAACAAAGCAGAATACTGCTCAAAATTTTTTTGTCTTTAGGGACAAAATTTAGTCACTATTGAAGAAATGTTGGTTTTTCACACATAAGTAAGAAATTTAATCCAAGTATGGAGACACACACCTCTAATCCCAAGTGAAGCAGGAAGATTACTCACCGAAGCCCAACATGGGCAAGCACCTTAGCAAGAAGACCTTGTCTCAAAAAAAAATAATAATAATAATAAAATTTTGTAAAGGCTGGAAATGTAGCTCAGTGTAAAGATCCTGAGTTTAGTCCTTAGTAATAAACACACACTTGGGACTGGGGAGATAGCTCAGTGGAATAAGTACTTGCCAGGCAAGCACATGGAGTTTGATCCCTGGTACCACTACACACATACACACACACACAGAGGTAAGTGCTTTAGTATTTTAGTGATAATGTTTTTAAAGAGTAGTATTTACCTCTGGAGGTACATACTAAAGTATTCACAGGAATTATTTCAAAACAACATGAAATGAGCTGGGCATGGTGACACATGCCTATAATCCCAGTACTTGGGAGGCTAAGGTAGGAGGATCACTACAAGTTAGAGACCTGCCTGGGCCACAAAGTGAGCTTAAGGCCAGCCTGAACTGCATGGCAAGACCCTGTCTCAAAAAAGAAAAAAAATTTGAAATGTGCGACCCAATGGGGGCAGGGTTAATGGTTACATATAAATAGTAACCAGTTATCACTGAAACTGGGGAATGCTACATGGAGTGCACTATATTCTCTTCTTTGTATAATCTTCAGTAAAAAGAAGCTAAAAGTGTGGGCACAGAGGTGCATACATGTAATCTTAGCTATGTGGGAGTTTGAGGCCAGCCTGGCAACTTAGCAAGAACATTTCTCTAAATAAAAAAGGGATTGCAGCCAGGTCTGGTGGCTTATGTCTGTAATCCCAGCACTTGGGAGGCTGAGGTAGGAGGATCACTGAGAGTTGAAGACCAGCCTGGGCTACAAAGTGAGCTCAAGGCCACCCTGAACTGCATAGCAAGAACTTATCTCAAAAAGACAAAAAAAAAAAAAAAGAAAAAAAAAAAAAAAACGGGGGTGGGGTGGGTGGAGGATGATGATATAATATAACAGAGTATGCCTAGGTTCAAACCTCAGGATTGAGGAGTCATGGGACCAAAAAGAAATTCAACATTGGCTGGGTGTGATGGTCCTATCATCTCAGCACTCCACTGGGGCAAGAGGATCACTGTGATTTTCAGGCTATCCTGGGCTACATAGTGAGTGGAAAAGGCCTGCCTGAACTACATAGCAAGACCCTGTATCAAAAAGATCAAGAAAATCACACATTCACTGTAATTTAAAAAGTCAAGGGCCAGCCGGGAGCGGTGGCGCGTGCCTGTAGTCCCAGCTACTCAGGAGGCTGAAGTGGGAGGATCGCTTGAGTCCAGGAGTTCTGGGCTGCAGTGCGCTATGCCGATCGGGTGTCTGCACTAAGTTCGGCATCAATATAGTGACCTCCCGGGAGCGGGGGACCACCAGGTTGCCTAAGGAGGGGTGAACCAGCCCAGGTCGGAAATGGAGCAAGTCAAAACTCCCATGCGGATCAGTAAAAAGTCAAGGGCCAGTTAAATAGCTTAGTGAATTAAAGCACCTGCAAGCAGGCACAGGGGCCAGGGGCTCGATCCTTGGGCCTGCCATGCTGGCCCTGCCCCAGGGGTATGCTGAGATGCAATTGAGACTGGGCATAGGGGTGCACACCTCTAATCCCAGCTCTTAGGAAGCTGTAAACAGATGGGTCACTACAAGTCTGATCTAGTAGCAAGACCCTAAACACCCTGTAGACTAGTGGTTCTCAACCTTTCTAATGCCGTGACCCCAAAGTACAGTTCCTCATGTTGTGGTGACCCCAAACCAAAAAATAATTTTGGTGGCTACTTCAAAACTGTAGTTCCAAATAAATAACATTTTCCGATGGCTTTAGGTGACCCCTGTGTTTTGGTCATTCGACTCCCGGTGGGGTCACGACCCACAGGTTGAGAACTGCTGCATGTAGACCCTTCCCTAAAACACACAAAAAAAATAAAAAAATAAAGAATAAAGAAAAAAAAAGTCAAAATGAAAAGGGCATAGAGAAACTGGAAACTTCAACGCTGCTGGTAGAATTATGGAATGATGCAGCCACTTTGGAAAACTGTTTGGCAGTTTCTCAAAAAGTTAAACACAGGTTACCACATGACCCAGCAACGTCACTCCTACCTTACAGAAATAAAACTTATCCATGAATGTTTGCAGTAGTACTATGTATAACAGCCAAGTAACAAGCAATACAAATGAATTAATTATTGCTGAGCATGGTGGCGCACGCCTGTAATCCCAGCACTTGGGAGGCTGAGGCAGGAGGATCAGTGTGAGTTCAAGAATAGCCTGGGCTACAAAAGTGAGTTCAAAGCCAGCCTAAACTGCAAAGCAAGACCTTGTCTCAAAAAGACAAAAAAAAAACCAAACAAACAAAAAAAAAAAAACATGATGAATCTTTATGAAAATATACTGAGTAAAAGAAATCAGAAACAAAAGATCATATTACATGATTTCATTTTTATGAAATATCCAGATTATAGGCATGTACCACCTCATCTGGCAACTTAGGCACTTTAAAATGCATTTTAAGCCAGGTCTTGTAGCACATGCCTATAATCCCAGCATGCAGGAAGCTGAGGCAGGAGGATTACCTAGAGTCCAAAGACCAGCGTGGGCTATATAGTTAGCTCAAAAAAAAACCCATCTCAAAAAAGTAAAAAAAAAAAAAAAAAAAAAAAAGAATGCATTTTATCTCAATAAAGATTTTTTTTTTTTTTTTGGCTAGGGAGATAGCTCAGTGGTCTAAGCACCTGCCTGGCAAGTGCAAGGACCCAGGTTCAATTCCCAGTACTGCATGTTGTACCAGCCCAGAACCCTGGACACACCATGCTAACCATTAAAACCAAGAACAGTGGTACATGCCTATAATTTCAGTGCTAGGGAGGCTGAGACAGGAGGATCACAATGAATCCAAGCTGCATAGTAATACATTTAAAAGACAAAATACATTTAAAAAATAAAAAATTTAAGAGATTTTGTTTTTAACTAAAGTCTAAGATTGCCACCCTGTAATCCCAGCACTTGGGAGGCTGAGGCAGGAGGATCAGTGCGAGTTCAACACCAGCCTGGGCTACAAAAGTGAGCTCAAGGCCAGCCTGAACTGCACAGCAAGATCCTGTCTCAAAATGATTTTTTTTGGTCTTTTTGAGACAGGGTCTTGTTGTGCAGTTCAGGCTGACCTTGAGCTCACTTTTGTAGCCCAGGCTGGTCTTGAACTCGCACCAATCCTCCTGCCTCAGCCTCCCAAGTGCTGGGATTACAGGCATGCGCCACCACACCGAGCTTCAAAATGATAAAAAAGAAAGAAAGAAAGAAAGAAAGAAAAGAAAAGAAAAGATAAAGTCTAAGACTGTCAGGCCTAGTGGCACACACCTATAATCCCAGCACCTGGGAGGCTGAAGCAAGAGGCATGTAAATTCAAGATCAGCCTGGGCTACAAAGTAAGCTCAAAGCTAGCCTGAACTGTATAGCAAGACTATGTCTTAAAAACAGTGGAGGACAAAAACAAAGAAAGGAAAGAAGGAAAAAAAAGTCTAAGAATATAGTATTCTTGTAGAGTGTGTCATAATATATCAACCTCTATAAAATAGGAGTGGCAATTAGGAGCTTTAAGTGAAAAATTAAGGAAGAATGAAATTTGAAAAACATTAATGTCAATTTTGCAATTTTGGGAAAAAGGGATAGCACTGAAAATAATTGATAGAAGAGTGAAGTAATATTATTTTACTAATTCACTGACTTCAGTATTTTAACAAATACAAGTATCTATTATCTAATTTTTACACAGAAAGGTGAAAGATCTGATGATCAGAGACCCCAAACACACACTTTTTACTTCTCAGCTTTCCCTAAATCTAGCTGCCCATCAAAACCACTTCAACTTTTATTAGTAATAGCTCTTCTGGCCCCATTCCAAGAGATTCTAATTCAGTATGTCTGGGCCAAAGCACATGACTCTGAATGACAGTTTGACACATTATATACTATTAGTTTATTTTTTTTTTTGCTTAAAGGTTTTTTCACCATTTATAGGTAAATATTACAAATTTTTCCGTTTTCCAGAGTATCAATCAGACATAAAGTAAACATTAATAACTACAGAGCCTTTAAAGGCGCAAGATTACATCTAACTGTATTTGGGTTTTTTGTTTTGTTTTGTTTTAATGGCTGGCTCAGCCTGCCCTGGGGGCAGGGCTGGCACAGCATGTGGTGCCAGGGATCAAACCACAGCTGCCTAAGCTTTCCTAAGCAGGCGCTTTAGACCACTGAGCCAGCCCACTGGCCCAAACTATATTTGAAATAAAACTGGTTACACATAATTCATGTAGATGGGAAAACCATTTGTCATATCTCTGCTTCCTTACACTTTCAAAAATCCAGAATTGCTAGTTTGTACCCGATGACATGCTGCCAACAAATAGCTGCTGCAATCCAGTTCACAGCTCCAGACTTGATGACTCTTACCAATGTCCTTCCCTCTCAAATTTAAACAAAAGCAAAAAGATGAACAGGTATCATCCTACTACCTGGGTCTCAGTTGAAAGCTTGGTTTTCTCCAAACTCTGGTTCCCCACTGGTATCCCCATTTGAATTTCCCCACCTGGTATGAGAATAAGACAGTGTCAATCTAGTCCCAAGATGGGACTAATGAGCCAATGAAAGCAAGCCCTGTCTGTACCTTTGTGTCTCTTGCTTTTCTTTTTTCTGGAGACGGTTCTCTCCTGGATGCTTTCCTCCTGGGCATCCATCTCATCGCTACTATCAATGATGTCACAGGGTTCACCAGCCCCAGAAAAGGCTTCCTCTGCAGGAACCTGGGAGGCTTCCAAGCCACAAAGAGACTTTACTAGGAAAAAACACAGGAAGAATGAGATGGTGAGATAACTTCGCAAAGTTGTCAGGATCTATCAGGGAAGGGGTAAGGGTGCAGTGTCTGTTGGGAGAAACAAGTGTAGCATTTTAATATGATATATAGGAAAGCAACAGGCAGAGTGACCCAAAACTTCAAAAACTAACTCTTTAAACGTGTCAACTTAAAGCGCGCGCGCGCGGGGTGCGGGGTGGGGGGTTGTTCATTCACCATGAACCCTGCAGGATAAAAGCAAAAAGCATACTCTATTCTTATTTATATAAATTCTGAGGGGCAGTGTTTGTAAGGAATTGCATCCAGTTTAACCCTGAACTTGTCCTAAGTGTTACGTATAAAAGACAGGCTCCAGGGGCCCATGACTAAAAAAGCTTAAACACATGAGAAACACAAGAGGGGGGAAAAGCACACACCAAGGTTACACATGGAAGCAAACTGTGGAACAAAGCATATATAAACTACAGGAATGGGATTAACACTCAATAAGGGAGCAATAGAAACTACAAAAAAAGAATATACAAAGAAATACAATGTTTCAGCTACGGAAACTGTTACACTTGGTTAATTCTCCCCTCCCGCCCTACCCCCTCGAGTCTGACAGTGGAGAGAGCAAACAGGCTTGTGGGAAGATGACCAAAGGATTGCACGGAAAATACAGAGCCGAATTCCAGAGAAATAAAACGACTAATTGCCGTCAGCCTACCTTCCTGCTGAACAGCGTTGGCCACGGCTTTCTTAATCCGTCCAGACCGCACGACTGCCGGATCTGAATTGGCATAATCCGCCACGGTCACTGCAACACAGCGCCAACCCTCGAGGGAGAGGCCGCCAAGCGTCTCCCACCAAGTCCTCCAGCATCCCACCGGGTACCCAGCCCGGCCGCCCTCGCTCTCGCTGCAGCGGAGCGTAGTCTCCCAGCAGGTGTGTCCCTCCCGGCCCACCCTGGGGTCCATCCGCGCCCCGCGCCCTCGCCCACCTCTCCCGGAGCAGGCGTCATGAGCCCGGAACTTGAGTCGCTTTCCTCTTTTGGGCATGGTTGTCGTGATGGGGCGAGGCTGGCCTAAAGCCCCGGGACCCCGGGCCATGTCTCCGGCCAGAGCGCGGGAGCCCGGAGCCCAGGGCCAGCTCCGCCCGGCTCCACCGACACCCACTCCGCGCCGCTTTCTCGCGAGACCTAGACCCCAAGTCACTGGTAGCTCACGCCCCTCCGCGGGAGCCAATGAGCGTCCCGTCCGCTTGCGTCATCTCCCGGCGCCGGGCATCCGGCGGAGCTGGCGGAGTCTCATCAGAGTTCACGTCCGGGTAGGTTAGAAGCCGAGTTCAGATCCTGTTTTCCCAGGTTGTTCCTGCTACCGATTGCTTCTCTGTCCTTAACCGAGGTTAACTATAGACGAAGCGCTGTGTAATCCTCGTATGCCACGTCTTGCACTCGGGCCCAAAGAAAGCACATGTTGTGCCGACGCGAGTCAGCACTGTCATCCCTGTGACGAAAACTACATTTTTTTTTTTTACTCTCAAAATAAGAGAAGGGGATCTTTAAACGTTTTGCACTCTGCCATCATCGTCCAAGTAAAATTCTAGGTAGATCAACGAAGAAAGAATGCGATCTTTCCTTCCCACTGAAAGAGAAGTCCTGAGTTATGTTCTCCTTTGTCTATCTAATTTACTTGCAGCTTTCAAAAGGGTTTGAGAAACAGAATGTCCTAGTTTGAGAAACAGAATTTAGAGGGCAGACTGATAGGTCAGGATTCAAAGCTTCCCAGGCACCTTACCCCAAGCATTCCTTTCCTTAGTTTCCTAGGTAACCTACCCAACCCCAATCCTAACCCGGCCCACTCTGGTTTCGGCTCACTTCCCTTGACCTATGTTGGTCTCAGCTCACTCCCTTCTGATGTAAAATTAAAAAGGAAGATAAATGATGTCCACCTAGATCTAGCTGTTCCACTCTACCCTGAAACTCCTGATCTGGTTGTTAGCCTGGCTGTTCCAGCTCGCAATTACCCTCTCTGAAAGATGGTATAAAGTCTCCTGCCCTCCTCTGTCCAGTATTCCTTGGTCTGCGAGGCAGCCCCTGCATACGCTTTCAATAAACCCGCTTTACTCGTGTCAGCGTGTCTGATTCGGTACTACGTGGGTTCGGTCGTCCAGTTTTAACCCTTCACAGATATTCAATCTGCTGGATCCACCCTAAAATATTTAGAAAAGGACTCATTTTCGATGTAATTGGCTAGTACCCTACACAGAAAATCACTTGGAGCAAGCCGCTGGTTTTTTACTAGCTTTGTGTAACAGACTACCACGAAGAGTGGTGCTAACAGGCTTGAATCTAGAGTTACAATTGAAGCCGCATATAGTTTTGTACAGTTGTGGGTTGTTCAAATTTAATTTACTCAAAGTTATAACATTAAGGAAAGTTCTAACATTAACTAATGTTCTCTATTTTGTTACTAAATCTTGTTCTTTTTTTTTTTTTTTTTTTTTTTTTTTTTTTTTTTTTTTTTTTTTTTTTTTTTTTTTTTTTTTTTTTTTTTTTTTTTTTTTTTTTTTTTTTTTTTTTTTTTTTTTTTTTTTTTTTTTTTTTTTTTTTTTTTTTTTTTTTTTT